>JAOTOK010034146.1:0-10465 GCA_025770025.1 Virgularia gustaviana
CAAATTAATTTGCATTTAATTATTTGCTCTGTTGAGCATCGGAACTTTGAAGTGGAACACCAACATGGCGGCCATGAACGTGTCGGAACTTTGAAGTGGCACACCAACATGGCGGCCATGACGTCACGTGAAAAAGGTCTATTTGTATATATACTTCCAATGTAGATGTCCTTTAAGTTTAAACTTAGTTTTCAATTATATCCAATTAGCTTGCAGTATATCCAAGTCTTTGCATTGTCCTCGAGATCTCGAGTTGTTAACCAGCTTTCGTCGTGTCATTGGAGTTTCTTTAAGCCCTCTCTATTTTAAGTTCTTTCGCGAACAAACATATGAATCAGTCATTCTTTAAGGTGTTGTATTTCCATAGCCGCTACATAAGAGAAGTGACATAAATCATTTTACTTACAAAAAAAAATATAGTGAGAAGAATGGATCACTTATACAGGGTGTACCAAAAAATCCGGAGCTCTCGATTTAGACAAAAGGAGGTGAACACGTTCTGCTTTTGTTAGTTTTTTTGTCGTCAAAATGACAACATTGGTTTTACCCTGAATCAATTTTAACCAATGGACGAAAGATACATCTCATAAATGACGTAAAGTGTAGGCAAATTTGTTCCCAGACATGGACCGGCATTTTTCCACCTCACGGCCGTACTTTCAAATGCTTTAATATGGCACTAAACATCATTTCTTTCAAAAATAAATCATCCGACAATAATCCTCACATAATGAACTTTATTTTTGTGTATTAAACCATTTCGTGTCCTAGGCACTTCAAAGAACATAAACTATCAAACACTAAACAGAAATGTAGTAACTAGCCAGCATAATTTTAATTTCTACCATAATGGCCAGTCATCAACTTCTTATTTTGACATCCGAGTGACAAGCTGAAATATACGGTTGGCAAAAATGGTGCACTCCGGTTGCTTGAATAACGCTGACAGCCCCCAGAAACTCGGCATGGCCTTGATCGTAACAGGCCGAGGCTAGTGTATTATGCTTACCATGTCATACAGTTACTTCTCACAAGATTTCTCTCTGAGCCACTTTTTCGATGTGCCAACTATGGAGGATAGAAATAGAAAAATTGATAAACACTAGAATTTTTTCCAAGTTCTGGTAGGCTGTCTGACAATGTAATTTTAGAATAGAAAATCTTCATTTATCTATAAAAGATTATAAACAATCCTGAAAAGCAGAATACTACAGCATCAAAATTAGGCGAGTGGTTAGTAACACCATGACAAAACACAACAGCAAATATTAAGGGTAGTTTCTTACCAAGGTATTTCTCAAACAAAATTTTTGCAAGTTCGTGGTTCTAAGCTGAAAATAAATTCACTATAGCAACTACATCTGATAGTTAACATGACAATCATGGCATTAAAATATAAACTGCATGACAGAACATGATCAAATAGCTACAATCTAATTTGAAGAAGTCATTGTTAGTATAAACCTGCAAAAAGAAAACGCAATTAAAAAAAAATAGAGAAAAAAATACAAGAATCGTTATTTGTTAGCATAATACAAATGACAACCTGCGTTTGTAACTCGGCAAATTCCGAGTTACAGAGTTATTGATAATTACGAAAACCTGGCCAAACATAAACAATTCGTTAGTAACATAACTTGTTTTAAAAGGTCACAGGTACAGATTTATATAGCTAGCTGTAATAAAAATATACCGAAGTCATAATTTGTTAGTAACCTGTTGAAAGAAACACGAGTAATATCACACAAGAAATACAAGCAACATAACTTGCTTAAAACTCTGTAAAACCTGTTTAAAACATGACAGGTAGCTACAGAGTTATATAGTAAAAAACCCAACGAAAAGTCAAGTTTTGTTAGTAACATTTTGAAACCAAATACCACTACTTCAAACAAATTCAACATACAGCAAAAATTGTTAGTATAAAACTTGCTTAAAACTCTGTAAAACCTGTTTAAAACATGACAGGTATGAACAGAGTTGATGTATAGTAACAAGAAACATAACTCAAAGTCATAATTTGGTTAGTAACCTGTTACAAGAAATACTGTTAACACAAGAAAAGTACAACATTGGGGGCAGCAAACATATCTGCATAAAACTCGATCTATAAAACCTGTTTAAAACATCTCAGATACAGATTTACATTGTAACAAAAAACAAAGTCTAAAGTCATAATTTTTTAGTAACCTGTTGAAAGAAATACTACTTCACAGAAAAAAATACAACATACAAGGAAAGTGTTAGTATAACTTTAGTTGCTTCAAACTCTGTAAATTCCTAGAAACAGAGTTTTTATAACAAAAACCTACCCAGACAAACAATTTGTTAGTAGCATAAATTCACACTAAAATACAACATAATGATATAACAAAAATATTCAGAGACAAAAATATAAAATAAATCGCAGGGCACATGCACATGTGCATGCGAAGCAGCCTGCTAACGAAATGTAAAAACAAGAATTGATTACGGACAAATTATAGCCAAACACTAATACAAAATCCTACAAAAACAGATGAATAGATACCATGTCAAAAACTAGGATAAATTCTTTGTTATGCTGCAAATATATGACATACTATTGTTAGAAAAACAAAGAAGAAACATCATTCAAGAGCTAAAAACACTTAGAAAGTAAGTGAAAAGTGATGGCAAAATGAAATATGTTAGTACCTTGTCAAAAACAGGTAAATAACAATACTGTACTATGATAATCAGTAAACATCCTGAAACAATTCAAAACATGATATAAATTCTGTACTACACAACAAGAAATGATTGTTTAGAAAAGCATGATAATTCATACAGACCCAAATGGACCATAGACAAAACACCATACAGTTTGACCTCCGATTAGCAATCCTGAAAGAAACGTTAGACACATTATGTTAAGATTGAACATTATTAATAAGAGAAAAAGAAATCAGTATTAAGGTTCGGCTGATATGTTGCTTGCTCTAAAAAGAGAAAAAAAAAGAAAAGTTAGATATAGGCTTTTATATCAGCTTTTTTAGGAATCATATATCATTTATCGATGTTTCTTGAACAGAGCCTTTAACCAGCTCGTCAGAGCAATCCACCACATTTTCGGCCATTACCCACAGGTCAGGTCAGGAGGTATAATCCACCATATGTATGTTTGAGAACGTTTCAGACAGCTTCACAAAAGTTATTACCCACCATACTGTTAAGTGTGGTATACCATAGTCTTAGCTTCTGTGGAAGAGTAGAGAAGAGTAAGATTCATCGATGGCAGCGAAGTATGTGCCACCACCTGTGTTCGAGCTGTGTAACTGTTGGGTTGATTATAAGAAAGAAATAAAGATATGGCAAGCCAGATTAATCCCAACGAAAACAAGCTGCAAGCTTTTATTTATCCTTACATGGGAAATCAGTGCTTGATCTTGACGATATCAAGAAAGACATCGTAATCCAATTAATATTAGATCATTTGGATAAACTGCGCAAACCAATCTGCTTACATTGCAGAACCAAAGAATAAGGAGATACACAGAAGGTTAACTCAGCAGTACAACGTGTCACCAGCTTCTTTATGGTAATAAATGCAGTTTACTTGCCAGAAGGCTGAGCAACCAGCCAGTTTGCCACGGCCATTGGTCACAACATTCAGTTTACTGGCCAGAAGGTGGAGTAGCCGGTTGCGTAATGCGATATGCGCAAGGGCACCTACATCAAAGATGCTGCGACCAGCCTGTCCTTCTGTTCTATTTCTATTCTGCGTCAGAAATTCGAGACGTTCAAGAGACCTGCGAGCATGGTAATCAAAGAATACGTATACTTGATGAAATTTGAACCCTTGCATACCAAGATCAAGGATCATAACATGACACAGCCTGACTGAGTTTCAGCGCATCATGTGTTAAAATAAGCAAATCTAAATGAAGAGGAGAGGAAGTTGTCTTGAGCAACAATCACGGAGTTGAAGTATCATGAAGCGAATCTATGACGATTTGGCTTCGCTTAGTTTCTCCAGTTCTCGAGAGCATGTAATTAATCACGAAGAATCAGTGATTTATGGAGAAATACATTCAGGACAGGGACGAGGGACATAAAGAAGTGCCAGAAGGTCATCTCGAGGCCGTTTCAGTCAAGGAAGAGGGCGACGTTTTAACAACAGCGGGCGAGAACGATACAGAGAGCGGGAAGACTGGAAAAAGCAAAGATGGCGACCATTTATCAAATGGATGCAGGAAACTAAACCCTATTGATTCTCCAGGAAATGTGAAATGATGGGTGTGAAAACAACATTCATGCAAAGAAAATCACTTGAGAGAAATGTCTACAGTTAAACCACCAAGGAAAGCCGGTACATCATGCCTTTGGAAACTGAAGAAATGTGTGTATGGAATAAATGAGGCCTCAAGACATTGGTACAACCGTTTATAGGGTTCGTTCCCGGAATTTGACGTGGATTTTAAGGACTTTAAAAAAAAGTCAACAAGACTTTTTAAGGACCATAATAATTGTGAATTTCCGAAAAGTAAGGATACATTAGAGCCTGAGTAAGAATCTCACGAGTCCGGGGGCTGAAGCCGCGAGATATTTGGGCAGCGGACTGTGACCGATTTTGGTGATCTGTGCCCTGGCTAACAGATAGCTTGGTGAATGGTTATGTATATTAAAAGATAGTACCATGCATTTTGGCAGAAAACTCTTCAGGTACTAACGTCTAATGAGAAAGTTGAGCATCCCTTAGTTTTACTCACTTCCCGGGCATACTGTCTACTCAGAGAGCTAAGTTTTTTCTCTTCCTCATGAATATCATCCATCATGAAAGCCTTTTCTATTGAAAAAGTATGCTTTTCCCGACTTCTCGAAACCCTAACCACAACATCTTTAGGACTAGGAGTCGCACCAGAGTTCATCTTTAAGTTAGTTACCACGAACAAATCTCTCTTCCTTTACCTAAAGAAGTTAAGTTCTTCTAAGTACTTAATTTTGTAGGATTCAAATTTAAGGACTTTCATGGCTTCTACGGACTCCTAAGAACCCTGCGTTTAACCGAGGAACGTTACAGCGTTTGATTGGCAATGTCCAAATATGATGAAGCTTTTTTTACTGGGGACATCGAGGAAAATGCGGAGGTGGATGCGTCTTCCCATATGATGGATCCGCCGTCTAAAGAAACCACGCCAATGAAGTTATACTTGGATATACTGCAGATATTGATGAATCCCATGGTGAAATCCAAATTGAGGACGACAAGAAATAAAGAGAAAGCTCGTGTATTGGATGCTACAGAAAAAGCATACTTTAGAAGAATTTACGGTCAACTAAACTGGGTTTCTACAGTAAGAAAGGTGAAGCAAAACACAGTGACACTTTAGTATGGCCAAGTGATGGCTCTTATGCAAATCTGAAAGATGCATCATCGCAAGGGGGAATGAAATCTTTCTGACGGATTGATGGAGGAATAGCGTCCTCTCTCGGTTGGGCATACAGGGAATTAAGAGGAGTGTTCGAATATGTTTTGCGAAAGGTTCAGCTAGTTTGCTTGAGATGCCATCCACCATGTTTTGAGAAAGGTTCAGCTAGTTTGCCAGAGATGTCATCCACCATATGTTTTGAGAACGGTTCAGCCAGGTTGCAAGAGTCTATCCTCCACCATATGTTTTGAGAAAGGTTCAGCTAGTTTGCTAGATGTGATCCACCATATGTTTTGAGAAAGGTTCAGCTAGTTTGCTAGATGTGATCCACCATATGTTTTGAGAAAGGTTCAGCTAGTTTGCTAGAGATGCCATCCACCATATGTTTTGCGAAAGGTTCTGCTAGTTTGCTAGAGATGTCATCCACCATATTTTGAGAAAGGTTCAGCTAGTTTGCTAGAGATGTCATCCACCATATGTTTTGAGAAAGGTTCAGCTGGTTTGCTAGAGATGTCATCCACCATATTTTGAGAAAGGTTCAGTTAGTTTGCTAGATGTGATCCACAATATCTTTTGAGAAAGGTTCAGCTAGTTTGCTAGATGTCATCCACCATATGTTTTGGGGAAGGTTCAGCTAGTTTGTTAGAGATGTCATCCACCATATGTTTTGAGAAAGGTTCAGCTAGTTTGCTAGAGATGTCATCCACCATATGTTTTGAGAAAGGTTCACCTAGTTTGCTAGATGTGATCCACCATATGTTTTGAGAACGGTTCAGCCAGGTTGCAAGAGTCTATCCTCCACCATATATTTTGAGAAAGGTTCAACTAGTTTGTTAGAGATGACATCCACCATATGTTCTGAGAAAGGTTCAGCTAGTTTGCTAAAGATAGTATCCAGCATATGTTTTGAGAATGGTTCAGCCAGGTTGCAAGAGTCTATCCTCCACCATATGTTTTGAGAAAGGTTCAGCTAGTTTGGTAGAGATGCCATCCACCATATGTTTTGCGAAAGGTTCAGCTAGTTTGCTAGAGATGTCATCCACCATATTTTGAGAAAGGTTCAGCTAGTTTGCTAGAGATGTCATCCACCATATGTTTTGAGAAAGGTTTAGCTGGTTTGCTAGAGATGTCATCCACCATATGTTTTGCGAAAGGTTCAGCTAGTTTGCTAGAGATGTCATCCACCATATGTTTTGAGAAAGGTTCAGCTAGTTTGCTAGAGATGTCATCCACCATATTTTGAGAAAGGTTCAGCTAGTTTGATAGAGATGTCATCCACCATGTTTTGAGAAATGTTCAGCTAGTTTGCTAGAGATGACTCCACCATATGTCTTGAGAAATGTTCAGCTATAGTTTGCTAGAGATGTCATCCACCATATATGTTTGAGAAAGGTTCAGCTACTTTGCTAGATGTCATCCACCATATATTTTGAGGAAGGTTCAGCTAGTTTGCTAGAGATGCCATCCACCAAATCACCTAACCATCTGTTTCAAGTAGGTTTTAGCCAAGTTGCCAGAGCTGTTATGAACCATATGTTTTGAGATGGGTTCAATGCAGTTACCAAAGCTATCATCCACCATATCTTAAAAAGGAGACTTCAGCATGGTTAAGAGTTATCATCCACCATATCTTCACACAAAAGGAGACTTCAGCATGGTTACAAGAGCTATCATCAACCATATCTTCACACAAAAGGAGACTTCAGCATGGTTACAAGAGCTATCATCCACCATATCTTCACACAAAAGGAGACTTCAGCATGGTTAAGAATTATTATCGACCATATCGTCACACAAAAGGAGACTTCAGCATGGTTACAAGAGCTATCATCCACCATATCGTCACACAAAAGGAGACTTCAGCATGGTTAAGAATTATTATCGACCATATCGTCACACAAAAGGAGACTTCAGCGAGTTATCATCCACCATATCTTCACACAAAAGGAGACTTCAGCATGGTTACAAGAGTTATCATCCACCATATCTTCACACAAAAGGAGACTTCAGCATGGTTACAAGAGCTATCATCCACCATATCTTCACACAAAAGAAGACTTCAGCATGGTTACAAGAGTTATCATCCACCATATCTTCACACTAAAGGAGACTTCAGCATGGTTAAGAATTATTATCCACCATATCGTACACGAAAGAAGACTTCAGCGAGTTACCATCCACCATATCTTCACACAAAAGGAGACTTTGGCATGGTTGCAAGAGCTATCATCCACCATATCTTCACACAAAAGGAGACTTTGGCATGGTTGCAAGAGTTATCATCCACCATATGTTCACACAAAAGGAGTCTTCAGCATGGTTAACAATTATTATCCACCATATCGTACACCAAAGGAGACTTCAGCGAGTTACCATCCACCATATCTTCACACAAATGGAGACTTCAGCATGGTTACAAGAGTTATCATCCACCATATGTTCACACAAAAGGAGTCTTCAGCATGGTTAACAATTATTATCCACCATATCGTACACGAAAGGAGACTTCAGCGAGTTACCATCCACCATATCTTCACACAAATGGAGACTACAGCATGGTTACAAGAGCTATCATCCACCATATGTTCACACAAAAGAAGACTTCAGCATGGTTACAAGAGTTACCATCAACCATATTTTCACACAAATGGAGACTACAGCATGGTTACAAGAGTTACCATCAACCATATTTTCACACAAAAGGAGACTTCAGCATGGTTAGGAGTTATCATCCACCATATTTTCACACAAAAGGAGACTTCAGCATGGTTAGGAGTTATCATCTACCATATCTTCACACAAAAGGAGACTTCAGCATGGTTACAAGAGTTATCATCCACCATATCTTCACACAAAAGAAGACTTCAGCATGGTTACCAAAGCTATCATCCACCATATCTCCACACAAAAGGAGAATTCACCATGGCTACAAGAGTTTTCATCCACCATATCTTCACACAAAAGGAGACTTCAGCATGGTTACAAGAGCTACCATCCACAATATTTTCACACAAAAGGAGACTTCAGCATTGTACAAGAGTTATCATCCACCATATCTTCTGCACACAAAAGGAGACTTCAGCATGGTTAAGAGTTATCATCCACCATATCTTCACACAAAAGCAGACTTCAGCATGGTTACAAGAGTTATCATCCACCATATCTTCACACAAAAGGAGACTTCAGCATGGTTACAGGAGCTATCATCCACCATATCTTCACTCAAAAGGAGACTTCAGCATGGTTAAGAGTTATCATCCACCATATCTTCACACAAAAGGAGACTTCAGCATGGTTACAAGAGTTATCATCCACCATATCTTCACACAAAAGGAGACTTCAGCATGGTTACAAGAGCTACCATCAACCATATCTTCACATAAAAGGAGACTTCAGCATGGTTACAAGAGTTATCATCCACCATATCTTCACACAAAAGGAGACTTCAGCATGGTTAAGAGTTATCATCCACCATATCTTCACACAAAAGGAGACTTCAGCATGGTTAAGAGTTATCATCCACCATATCTTCACACAAAAGGAGACTTCAGCATGGTTACAAGAGTTATCATCCACCATATCTTCACACATTAGGAGACTTCAGCATGGTTACAGGAGCTATCATCCACATTATATGTTTGTAGGTTTCTTACTTGGCAGTCGTTTACTAGAGCCATTCCGAAAGCTCTTTTCATGTGTTGTAGTTAATTGAGCAGTCTGCTAGACCAATCTAGCGTATCCTTCTAGTCACTGGAGCCATCTAGTATTCATTATATACAATCTAAGGTTGCTTGCCAGGTTATAGTAAGTGTCTATCGGTGCTTTAACTATACCTTACTTGACATACACCGTGTGTTACATATACATTTCTATGTTTTTAGCACAAGTTGCTAAAGAAATCTAAGACATATTTCCAACATATTTTGATCAACAGTTGCTAGATATCAACCAGATGTACTGTATCCAGGATGTTTTGCCACGCTGTTTTAACCTGCTGGAGGAATACTATATATTATACGTACATATATGTGTTTCCAACACGTACTACAGTCAAGAAGCCATAGAGCTAGTTATCGGGCACATGCATGCTTGACAAATTTTAAACAGGTTGGCAGAGCTATGTTACAAAGGGTGTTTCAGTCAACTTGCTGTGAGATATCTACTACACATCTTCAAGAGGTTCTGGCCAGGTTGTGCCAGAGCTGTATAGCACCTGTTTCAACAGCTGTGTTCTAACAAGATTGCTAGAGCTATTATTATTAAGCATTATACATGTAGAGACAAGACCAGACATACTTTGATTAAAACTTCCAGTTGAGGTATGTTGTAGAAAAAACTGACGCACAAACTACCGTCTACAATTCGCAAAACCAACAACTTACTTACTCTAGGATCCTAATGTACTTTACTTAATGAAAAAACCTACATATATAATAACTACAAAGAGAATTGTTGTACTAGTCCACAATTATAATTATAAATTGCAATATGTTCTTCTAGACTTTCTAGAAGCACATATTACAAAAATATTGATATACAAAAGAATGTATGTCTTGTTAATGTCGATGGACATGATAGTGTCGTCCATAATTGTTGTGTTCATAATATTTTCTGTATTAAGTCAAAACCTAATTGTTCCTTGTACATTTAAATTATCTTAAAATGCCTACATACTTTTCATATTAAAAAATTATGTTATTTATATTAGATATTTATTTTTTACAATCTTAGCAGGGTGCGCGCAAATATATCAGGTTTAGGTATTATGCTATTTTACTAAGCTATCATGTTCTGTGTGCGCAATATTTTCATGTGAATACCCTATAAGACTAGCCACTGAGCTATCATGTTCTGTGCGCAATATGTTACATGCCTAGTACAACCCTAGCATTTCTATTCTGTTAAACTAATCTAACTGTTCTAAAACTATATATTTATGAAGACCTAACATGTTCTGTGTGCGATATGTTACATGCCTACAAGTTACAACCCTAATAAGTCCGAATATCCTAAGTCCGAATATCCTAAGTCCGAATTGTTCCGAATATCCTAAGTCCGAATATCCTAAGTCCGAA
>JAOTOK010034157.1:0-10458 GCA_025770025.1 Virgularia gustaviana
ATCCCGAGTAAAAGTATTTGAAATTGCTATAATCTTGTAGTGAACCTCTTCAACAATGATATAAGACGGTTATATACTGTACCTTGAACCTCGGTCAATATGCTATAGTTATTAGCCCTCGGAGCCTACGGCTCCTCGGCTCAATAACTAGCATATTGACCTCGTTCAAGGTATATAACCCTTACTAATACATGAACCAGAAAACCGGGCATATCACCAACGAGGGCGCAGGTAATAACGAAAAAGGCCGGGATTAAGAGATGGCTCCACGCGCGGTTTTTCCGAAGGTGAATTCCAACAAAAATCCGTCCCGATCGGGTAACTGGAAGACGCTATGTGTTTGGAGACGGCCCAAATCTGAAGCGCGGTCTGCGGTAAAGAACTCGATAACAAAAAAGGCGATGTCCCGCACATACAGGTACCGCTGAAGGGGAGTTGTCGACGGATCGGCCAAACCCTGATAAAGAAAACGAATGAGTCGCTCCAGCTTCCAGGGCTGAAAAGGGGCTGCGTGGCGAGGGCGAACCGAGGCTATGGATTGCTCGTCGCCGACGAATGTTATGTAACGCTTAATCTCCGGTAGGGCGGCAGGATTCTCCCGACCAATCCGACCGATGGTAGCGAAAATGGAGCGTAGCTTTCCGACTATCTTCTTAACGGTTCCCGCAGCCGTTCGCGTGGGACAGTGGCACTTATCCGCAGGGCGACGCTCACACGATCGATCGTGTACCTTAGTTTTGCCTCCGACGTCCAAACTGACGAGGAAACACACAACGTCTTCGCCAGTACATACAGCTTGCCAGTGTCTTGGAACCCGGGCAAGAAGCCAGAAATCGTTGCAATCGTTGCTCGAGAGAGGACTTTTGACGCTCGTAGGGTTTGTGCCGAACAGTGGCGCGAAAATTGGCTAACCGCCTCTCGATTTGGGCGAAGTCATAACGGCCCTGCTCCGAAGCGGCTCCGGGGAGGGCCTGCTGGGACCCACACGCTTGGCAGAAATTAGCGTTAAAGTCGTTGACTCGCCCGCAAGCCACGCAAGAGGAAGCCGGTTTCCATGGTCGATCAATCTACAGGGACGGAGACGGAGGGTTACCACGCGCGGCGGAATGCCAAGAGATCATACTGCAAGGGTTTGTGAACAAATCCCGCCGGAGCGGGGAACAAGAGAGTGTCAGGACTCCCTTTGCGGCCGAGAATGAACGAGTCAATGGAGCGTGCTGTCAGCAAGGGCCACCAGTAGCGATATACAACAAACGTGATGGCTAGGTGAGGCGCGTCCAAGAGGAAGCGAAGGACTGGACCGACCAGAACAATAGGTGGAAAAACATATAAATTTAGGTGGTGGGGAATCGCTTGTGCAAATATATTTACCCAGCGGATTGAGGGATGGGCCACGGTGTGTAGTGTGGGAGGGCGTACCCTGCCCGGTCGCGAAGCGCGTTGCTGTCCAGGGCGCACAAATCGAAATCGTGCGGCCCGTAACGCCTTTCCACCCTCGCCCAGGTCTCCGCACTGAAGGTGCAATCCGCATCCGAGCAGGAACGTGATGGGGCGTCCGCCGGATTCTTTGCGATGGGAGAAATGAAACGGTGAGGTCGAAGATGTTTCGGCGAGCCAACTCGGCAATTCGCTTAAACGTGTCGTTAATCTGAGCATTGGAACCAGCTTGGCAGGCCCACGAATTCACCACGACGCTACTATCGGACCAGACGTCGACTCGTGAATTCCTAATCCGGGAGGCCAACGTCGAGATAGCGTGTTCCAATGCGCGAGCTTCAAGAACGTTGATGTGGGATGAAGGGTCGGACCAGTAATCTTGGAGCATGGACTGCTGACCGTCCTGGACCAAAACCGCCCACCAGCCCGATTTGGAGGCGTCGATGTGAACCTGTACCACCGAATGTCTCTCAGACCTCCACGGCATGACTTGGCTCCAAATCTCCGAGGAGAGCCAGAAAGTAAGTTCCTTACGCAAACGTGGCTTTATCTGTACAATGTGGCGGCCATTTTTGCACTGGAAGCTAATAACAGACAGGATCTCACAGGTGTACAGCTTGCACCCGGGGATGGACAAACTAAAGGAAATGATTTTCCCTGCTAAACGCTGGAGAGTTGCTCGCGAGACGCATTGCTGGTCCAGCACCCCACGCAGAAACGCGAGGAACTTCTGTTGCTTGGCTAGCGGAAAGTGAACGCTTGAAGGCCAGAATCGGCAATGAATCCGAGGAAACGGGGAGAAGTGGTCGGCGTTAGCTGGCATTTCGACAGGCCGAGGAAGTATCCCGCGCGAGTAAGTAAGGAACAGGCGATGTACCCCGCAGCCTCACTGCCGGCGGCGCTTGGTGAGCGCGGGTCGGAAACCGACGAGGAAAGCTGCCCTGCATGGCGATCGTCGATATATTGTAATGCAGGGATGCCTCAATTGCGGATACTCGCTGTAACAGCGAGGCCTAGTGTATGGTAAATAGAGGCGCTCGCTTTCCACCCGAACGGGAGTACCGAAAACACAAAGTACCAGCCTTCCCAGAAAAAACCGAAATAAGTGTGGCAGGAGCGTTTTAGGCGAACATGCTGGTAACCGGCCTTGTCGTCGAAGACGGTTTGGTAGTGGCCGCGGAGCACGTACAGGGGGAGGTCTGTGATGTAGTCCAAGCGGAAAGGCAAATCACGTACCCACAAGTTCAGAAAACGCTCGTCATGGCAGAGTCGAGGCTTAGTAGGCTCGGCTCGACCGTTAAAGGCAACACGAGATGTGGTGGATCACACTGATCGGCCTTTCCCCACACTGAAACCGCGCCTGTCGCCACCCACTCCAAAATCGTCGGGAATATAAATTCTCGAAACTCACGTTTACTGGCGATGGCCTGACGCAACTGGGTTTTAAACGACGGCGTTGAGCACTGAACGGGAAAAGAAGATGCGAGTAAGGATCCGCGTGAAACCAGTAAAAATATTTCCCGGATTATATCTCATTCTTATGGAGTGCTTTGTGCGATTTTACTGTTTGAATTCCCCCTTCCCCGTTGGTCCCGAGCGATGAATGAGGATCAGCATTAGGGTCATTTAGAAACCCCCCAGGACCAACTGGGCGAAAACTGAGAACCGGATTTCTATGAAATCACGCGAATAAACACAACAACCGAGTGAGACGTGCATTCTTTTATTGCCTTCTATAAATATGTGTCACACAACAATATTCACCCTACTCGCCCGCCACGTAACCGACCGCTTATCGCGCAGGGCCGTCACGGGCAAAATGGCCCCGCCGACCACACTCGAAACACGGGCCTCGTGCGGGTCGACGGTATGTCTCTCGCCGAGATAGACGCGATGACCCCGAAAATGAACGAGGGCCACCAGAAGATTCCGCTGTTGTTCTTGCGTGTGGTTTCAGGGCCCCTGCGATTTGTCTAGCGATCTTGACTTGTACCGAGTCTCCGAGCAAGGCCACGGTGATGCTTTGGAAGGCGGCTGGAGAGCAAACGTTTTTTCTCTTCTCCAACTTGTTCACGATCGCCGAGAACAGGCACCCCTCGGAGTAGTTAGGATCGCTACGGGCTACACGTCCGTCCCGCCGCCGTATTAGCGAGTTTACGATTTACGACGACGTGGCGGCTTACAACGCGGTAGAAATATCTTATTTAAAAACACATGGTTGACTAACGCTCTTGTTTACACGTAGAGCTTCATCCTAGGACTTTTGGAAACGGTTGAATGTTATGAAATGTGAGCATTATACAATCCTTAAGCCAAGGTTGAGGACGAGGTTTCACGTCCTGTGATAGCTGGCGTCGTGCAGACAACGCCAAACTGCTCCGTTGTGCGTTGTAAACAGGGCCAGGACGACGTCGGTAATTCCCCTGGGATATTTAAATATGCACTTTCTTGCTTTGGGACAGTAATCCTATTGTCATGAAGGTCGCATCGTCGACGCTCGCATCATATATAGATCGTAAACTCTCTATCATACCTCGGAGGCACGTGAATATATCGTCGCGCGCTTCACAATTCTCTCGAATGGCACTTCCTCACTCGCCTCAACAAAACCGCTCGGGCAAATCATTACCCGGCGTTGATCACAATTCTCTCGAGTGGTACTTGTTTCACTCGGCTCGATGAAGCCACTTCTCGGGCAAAATTATCACCCGGAATACAATTCTCTACAGTGGTGCCTGTTTCACTCGGCTCGATGAAGCCACCTCTCGGGCAAAATTATTACCCGGCAATTGATCACTATTCTCTCGAGTGGTACTTACTCGCTCGGCTCACACAACTTCTCGGGCAAAATTATCACCCGGCGATTGATCACAATCCCTCAAGTGGTACTTACTCACTCGGCTCAACACGACTTCTCGGGCAAATTATTACTACCCGGCGGAGATCACAATTCGCTCGAGAGGCACTTCCTCACTCGGCTCAACAAAACTTCTCGGGCAAATTATGACCCGGCGGTGATCACAATACTCTCGAGTGGCACGTCCTCAGTAAGCCCAACACAACTTCTCGGGCAAAGAGTAGAGCTAGTAGAGATCGATAACATATATGCAAAAGGGACAGGCTCACGAAGCGAAGCGAAATGACAAAAGCAGATCCCCAAGGGCTAAACCACATAAAGACGAGGCGAGGGGTTCCTCGCTACGACCAACCGGGTTGGGACCTGTATGGTATGTTAAAATAATTTAAAAAGTAAGGAGAAAGTGACACCGAACTTATGGCGAAGATAAAACACACCTGATCTGGCGCTGGACGCTCTGGGACGCCAGGCTCTGGGATAGGCGGCTGGGCTTGAATTATTGCATCGTTGACAGCTTGCCGACGTTGGGCCTGCAGTTGTGGCGCTGGAGGAGGCGGTATTTGGTTGTCAGCGGAAGATTTCAACGTTGCTGTAGGCCAACAGTGTTAAGTGGAGATTTTCCTTTTCTTTTCCAAGTGTACGACGCGTGCCTTCTTTCACGAACAGGCTTGGTATGACTCGGTTCGGCTATTTTATACGCGTGCCACGCCTTCCTTTTGCGCCTCATTACCTATGCTATTGTTACCAGCCCTCTTGGGCCATTTCGTAACTCCCTCCGCTTCCGGTACGGTTTCTAACCCCCTAGGCTAATGAGAATAAGTAGTATTTTCCATCTGCAAATTTGTCGATCGGTATTTGCGATCTGGCCAATTTGTCCATCGGACAAAAAAACTCAGTATTGGACATACATGGGTATAGTCTTTGATGCTCTGAAGTCTGAAAGACTGAAAGTTTAAATAGTTTTCAAACCTGTGCGGTTACGCACTAAAGGTGCCGTTGAGATTGTTATTCAAATAAGCACATATTCCATCTTTAGCTATTCACAGCTATTCTTATTAGCCTGAGGGGTTAGAAACCGTACCAGAAGGGGAGGGAGTTACGGAATGGCCCAAGAGGGCTGGTAACAATTGCATAGGAAATGTGGCGCAAAAGGAAGGCGTGGCACGCGTATAAAATAGCCGAACCGAGTCATACCATTCGTGAAAGAAGGCACGCGTCGTACGCTTGGAAAAGAAAGGGGAAAACGCCCGCCCGCCTCCCCTATAGGCCAAAAGTGTCCTCCCTCTCTTCGTCTTTTGCGTACAACCGTTCACGGATTTTATGCCCATAACTCTCTTCTCCGTGTACGGTTGATCAACAACAAAAGGATAATGAGAATGCATTAGGATCGATTTATTGGCAGAGACGTCACGCTATACGCTTACACGCATTCTCGCCACATGTCGGAACGTCCCGCTAAGCGTCAATTAGACGCTTACACGCATTCTCCCCACTACTTTACAGGTTGCCGGATCGACAACTGTTTTTACGATCGGTAAAATATTTCTCCGTCCGTGGCCGTCCGTGGCCGTCCGTGGCCAAATAATTACCGTCCGTGGCCAAATAATTACCGTCCGTGGCCGTCCGTGTACTTTCAATTGCCGTCTGTGGACTTTATGGTATCAGGGCGGTTTTTAACCTGACCGTGATCGCGTCATCATAACATTAGTTCGTTGATGATCTCATAGCCGTGGTATCACTTAAGGGCTTAAGCGCAAGCCATTAATGTTTTGTGAATAACTTATTGAATTAGGCGATTCGAACGCTTGATGTTTCGTGTTTTTACTTTTTGTGAGAAAACAGCTGAGTTGCAATCTTTACACCATATGGATGGTAAAATTCAAGGTGTCATAGGCACACTGGTCTAGCAAGTCTGATAAAGGCAAGTGCTCCTCTTCACTTTAATTTTTTTTAAGGGAGTCTTCAAGAAACAGACAGCAGTGACTTTAGGGAATTGCAAAAAGTACCGCGGACGGCGAAAAAAAAATCAGCGACTATTTTGATTTTTGTGATTGTGTCTATATGCTAGCTTGTTCAAGCTTCTTCGATATACGAGTAAGAATTACAACACACATTGCACATCTGTACACGATGTATGATCATTGCCGTATGCGGTTATTTGTTGCACTTAATATCGCTAAATTGCACTTGAAAACACAAAAATAGTTCACAGACGGTAATTAAAGTCCACGGACGGTAAGTGATCTAGGCCACGGACGGTAATTATTTGGCCACGGACGGCCACGGACGGCCACGGACGGTGTTTAGTAGGACCGCTAAGCGCCGTTCTCAAACAACTATATTTGAAATGTTACATGTTATAGTCATGCGTCGTTCTGAGCAATCGTACTCCAATAAATGTTACATGTTATAGTGATGCGCCCTTCTCGAACAATTTCACTTGAAATGTTTTATGTTATAGTTATATCTAACTTCAAATGTGATATGTTATAGTGATGCACCGTTCTCAAATAACCTTACTCCAAATGTTACATGTTATACCATGCGCCGTTCTCAAACAATCTTACTTGAAATGTTACATGTTATAGTCATGCGTCGTTCTTAAACAATCGTACTCCAAATGTTATAATTTATAGCATACGCCGTTCTCAAACAATCTCACTTGAAATCTTTTATGTTATAGTTATGCACCGTTCTATAATAACCTTACTTGAAATAACATTACTTGAAATGTTACATGAACTCTACTTAAAATGTTATACATTTACATGTTAATGTTATATTCATGCGCTGTTCTTAAACAATTCTCACTTGAAATGTTTATACACGTTTTTGTGATGCGTCGTTCTTAAACAATCTTACTTGAAATGTTACATGTTATGTTGATATATAATTAACTGGCTAGCTTAAATAATGTTAAATGTTATCTTGATAACTCTTTGTTTAAACACGTTCAACAACGCCCTTACCCATGTAACTTACTCTTTGTTGTGTAGAACGAGCTGCTGAGATCGATGTCTAAATTGAGGAGGAAGATTAAGACCATTTTAATACGGGCAGTAATAATTCTGCTTTTTTCAAGGAGTTTGTACGAAATATATTGGCGCATCGTTTCTACAAAGCATGTCGAAGAGAAGCCAGGTTGCCGACCTGGTCTACTTAAAGCCGCTCAAGCTATTTTAGACGGAGACCCTATCCCAATTCCTTACGGCAACAAGACGACGACACTTTGGGAATTTAGAAAGCGTGCTTCACTAGTAAAAATACTTCGGAATATGGACGCCGCGGTAATTGGTGTAACTAGATCTAGTACTCCAGAACCGTATAATTTTAGTCTCAGTACGAGTTACGCTAAAGCTCGGAAATTCATGATCACGTACGGGCACAATTGCTGTGAAAAGTCAAGACAACGGGCAGTCGACAAAGCAGTCGAATTCGGAGTTTTTCATCACGCGCGGTGGTTCGATCTAGATGCTCTAAGTCCCCGCTTCCGTGAGGTGCACAGCAACATCCTTAGAGAAAGGCTTGGGGGAGGATTATGGCTTTGGAAACCTTATATCATTTTGAAAACCCTCATAAGCGATAAGATGGAGGAAGGAGACATACTCTTTTACGAAGATGCTGGTTCCTATCTCTCTGGTTCTCCAGAGCCCCTCTTTAGATTAGTGCATGAGTCCGAAGAAGGCGTGTTAGTATTCACCCATTTTAAGGATACTGAAGCCATGCGTACAAAACGCGATGCCTTTATCCTCATGGATATGGTTGTTCCTAGCATCGAAATGAGCAGGCAGCGTATCGGATCGCCTATCCTTGCGAGAAAATGTTGTTCTTCTATACAATTCTTTATGGAATGGCTGGCATATCTTTGTGATAGGCGCATTGCATCCAACGATCCAAATAAAATGGGGTTACCAAATTTTCCTACTTTCAGAGCTCATCGTCGTGATCAGTCCGCGCTATCGTTACTCTCCAAGAAATGGGGCATACCGTCGTTCCGGTCTCCCAGCGGAGACGGTGCTATTGGAAAAATCAAAGGGCCTTATCCGCCACTATTGGTGCCAGATAGATGGAGAGAGTAACAATCAAAAAGTCTATGCCACAAAAGTTCCCTGCAGAAATAACTACGTAATTGAATCGACGTTGAAAACGAGATGGAATGCAAATTGGATCAACGTCGAAACAACGTTGAAATCCCGACGTCTAATAAACGTCAACTAAACAACGTTGAAACGACGTTGATTTGAAGTTGAAGATACTAAACCGTCAAAATCAGACTCATGGTATCAACGTTGGAACAACGTCAATATCGTGACGTTGATTCAACGTTGACAAGCCACGTCGTAACGATGTAATCCAAGTTGTCGACGTTACGACGTTGTTTTGTCAGCGTTGGATCGACGTGATCGTATGTCTGCTGCTGTAAGACTCTCACCGTAAAAGCTCTAACTGTAGTGCCTCTAAGGACTTATACTTTATTATACATACAAATGCTTTAGTTTTAATACTTATATTTTGCTTTTTTACAATATTTCTCGCATGCCTCGTGGTCACACGTACACACGTACATACTCACTATAGAGTGCCTATCCGAGCAAATGAAGCATTCGATGTTCCGGTTATCCTTGACCGATAGTAATACAAAATCAAGGACAAATTCAATCCGAGGCTTATGTTATAGCACATTTAAAATGAGAATTATTAATTTAAGTAAATGTACAATATTCGTAACCAACAACCCCACAATTACTCTCAACAACTTCTGTTAAGAAATTTGCATCAAAATTGCCTCGTCTTCCAGTCATACACTGTGAAAGTTGCGAAACTGATAATTCAGATTGGATTTCATAGGATATGTACAAATAGTCTGGCCGCGATTTATGTATCAGCTGTATCTGCTGTGACGTCACGTGTAGGTATCAATTCTTCCCGCGACTTCTTCCCAGGCAAAATATGCAATGAACAAGTAGCAATATCTTCGTGAATACGAACTCGCATCGATTTCCGTTTTTGGTTTTCAATACCAATTATTACCAAAGATTCTGAAAATCAAATGTTTCATTTGTTCGTATTGACACTTGAAGTAATAGTTAAAATATGAGCACCGATTTGTATGGGTAATTAAAATAACCCACACAAATTGGATGATAACATTTTAACGTAAGTATCAAATGGACAAATGCAAAAAGGTTTATTTGTATTTTTAACTTTGGAAAAGATTAGATAGATGAGAATAGCATTCCTAATTTTGATATTTGGTAAATATCGCCAGAGCACGTATAGTTGACCTTTTTTATAATATACAAACAAACACATGTGACTTGAATGAAGCGTTTTGCCTTAGAGTCTAGATATCTATTTTTACATGTGCTTGCCAGTTGTTTTTCCTAACAAATCGCGTTTCTGGTTTGTTTGCAGTTTTAAAATGTCTATTTCGGGTAATAAGTACATTTAATCTGAAAAGCAAAATAGAACCGTGGGTTAACTGTTAACCCTGCCTTAGCGCTAACTCTTATCATACCTGTTCATAACTATTAGCAGCGTTATCCAGGCCTATTATTAAAAGGACTATTTGCCCAATCTCCCCTAACAGTGCTGTCATTTGGATGAGCAGGACTGTTAAACGGACAGGCCTGAACAGCACGGTTACAACAGCAGCCGCTCTGCATAAGGCAGCACAAATTTGAAGATCAAGGGCCGGTTGCACGAAGGCTGAATACACCTTTCACGAAATCAACAGAGCGTGAAATTTTACCGCACTTCCGTTTTTAAGACGCGTAGTTTAAAGGAGACTTAACAAATAAAAACTTCCTTTGAGAAGAAATCTTGCTCATTTAGACAAATATATAGCCTACAAAAGGTACAAAACTTAGGTGAAATTCAGTTTGAGATTTGAGAAAAACTAACAAACGATATAACGGAAGTGCGGTAAAAGTTGTAATTTTAGAATATTTCTATAGTTTCGCGATAGGTCTATAGCGCTATCCAAGGAATAGTTTTAGAATAGAATTTGAGAAAGTGCTCAAAAATCTTTGAAATTCACGGTCTGGACTCCAGAATGTCTAGTAAGAACTTCAAATTAGAAATACGAAATCTTAATTTGAGGCAATATTGATGAACAGCCAAATTTACAAGCCTTGAAAAAATCGCTATTCAGTGGATAGCGC
>JAOTOK010034168.1:0-10458 GCA_025770025.1 Virgularia gustaviana
TTATTATTATTATTATTATTATTATTATTATTATTATTATTATTATTATTATTATTATTATTATTATTATTATATAGCTAGATGCACCTAACAGCCCCGTTGTACTTATTTATCTCCACTTTTATCATTTTTGAATTTTGTTTTGTTTTGTTGAATTTGACAAATATTTAGCGTTAAGTATTTCTGCTCAAACGACAGACTGAGATATATCGTATCACTAATATGCTTCCCTTATATTATATCACCTTCTCATTATGTGTATGGTGCACGTGCGCAAGCTCACATCTTGCCACGCATTCAAGTGTGATCTATTGATGTTTTTATTAAGTGCGCTATTCAGTTGCAAGTCACCTGGATTAACCCGAAATGATGAATGTCTATGTGTGAGCGAGTTATTCACACGCATATATGGCTTTACGTTTCCATAACTAGGATTTGCCGTGTTATTAACGAGCTTAATCCCACATATACAGCACGCAGTCATTTTCCAAAGCTTATTTCATTCAACGCTAAAGTCTGGTTATTTATCACCCAGCTCTCTTCATTTAATTCCGTGTTAATTGTAATGCCTAAATCGCCATAATCCGTTTCTTTAACCCGGTCAAAGCGTCGGAGCTCTTAGTGAACTAATAAATCAATCGCGCGCATTGATATCTGGACTGTTTTCTTTTCAATTTAATATTGATTTGACGCGCTTGTTATTCTTTCTAACACAGAAAGCTACAGCGCGCAAGATTTTTTCTTTCTTATCTCTACTCTGGCTAGTTTTCTGTCATAATTCGAAATAAAGAACACCTTTTAAATAAAAGATCTGAACCCAAGTTTGTTTACTTCTGTGGCACGCCTCGTTGTCGTTTTAATATAGTTAAAACGTTCCTTCGACTTCCGAGATGAAGACAGACATAGCTACTGACTTTTCTGAATCTTGCAATTGCATAGGTTAATATATCTAGTTCACTAGAATTTTTCTTAAGATAATTTTTCTTAATTTTTCTAGTAGAAAAGCTAAAGAAATCATTTATGAGACGCTGAAATCCAATCTATAGATTTATTATATGACAATTACGTCATATTACCATATAAGGGCACAATAGAGTGCAAATACCCAGCCGTATTGCACCCTGTATTGCACTCTAATATCCCGCTTTACATTGCGAGCTCAAAAATTCTGGAACAACTTTTGGCGTAACTGTAGAGAAAATTTGTAAATACATTGCGGAAGTGAAGGCAACAAGAACAACAACGGAAACGACAACGTAAAATTTAACAACGACGCAATGCAATTGTGTGTCATATAATAAATTCCTCATTGAATGGTTTGACATGGAATACGAGGGTACACAATAGGTTCCTCGGGAATTAGGTAATTTTTCGATCGGGAAACGGGATTTCAAAAAAATATGTTGCGAGATTCGGGAATGAAATTTCTCGCGGGATGCGGGATTTTCGTAATTTGTGCGTCGGGATTCGAGATATGAAATCTTTATAAGACGGGATACGGGATTTAAAATACGAATTTCGAGAGTTGTCGAGTCTGTGCCGCACTGCACATCTGAAAGCCCCTGTCTACGTCGTCTTTTATTGAGGTTATAGATATTCTATTATAAGTTCTATTGAAAATAAATTATGAATAAATAATAGATACACCGACGCTGCGCAGAGTGCGTCATTTGGATGTGCAATCGCATCGATGGATTTGGTTAGCTATTGTCACGATAATACTGACACTTTTGCCGTATACTGTAGGTTACCATGCTTGTTGCAAGGCGGGATCGGGATTCCACAAAAAAGGTTCGGGATATCGGGAATTTTAGAAAAAATACATCGGGATTTCGGGATTTGGGTAACCTATTGTGTACCCTCCAGTACGACCTGGCATTTTACTCGTTTCTCGCATTTTTAAAAGTAAATACGAAACTTGTGAAATACCAGGCCTTATTGCATGTCAAACCATATGTATTTTCGGAAAGGTTAGCGGTTCGTTCTGGCAACAGCAAAACTGATTTGGTTTCTGAGAAAAGTTCCATTCACAATCGTGGTCGCCATTTTTGATGATGTACGTGTGTACAAGGCAGCGGGAAGTGTGACTTCAATCGATTTGCCAAACTCCCAGCTTAGAAAAACATACTTCGTAGTGTTTGCGTTGTGTTTAATGACTTGAACGCAAGCTGTCAATTGGAGTTTGAGTGAAATATTACAAGTTTGGTAGTTGTTTTTGCGGGTGGGAACAATTTACGCGCAAATGAGACGAACTGAATTTCAGCGCGTTCCTCCCAACAGTGTCTGTCAACGCGTCTTGACTTAAACAAATTTCAGAGCAGTCACTCAGTACTGGCAGCTATAATGATGTAACCGCAAGGCGGTATCCCGCCATTTCTGTGCAGCCGGTGTTGACTTGTCTAAAAACTTAGTGAAGACAATCATATTACCAGCTATAGTGTATATGACATCTCGTATCCCCGCCTATGGCCTGCTTTCAATTCGTTCATGGCGGTTATCTGATTAAATAGTGGGCCTATCACTTATTTATTGCTGTGAAAATGTCGAGTGAGAATGCACTACGTCGCCTTTATATAGTCGTCTGCGCAAAGGCTATTCTTTTGCTATCTTGAAATCGTGCAACTAGAAAGCGCTATACTATCTGGGCCTCTAAAAAGAACAGTTTGCAAGCTAGGCTGCTGACTGAGTTGTCCCAATGGTATATATTATAGAAAATGCATAGTGTATCTATATGGCAGATCCAGTGAATAACGAAGCCAGTAGCGGCCATTTTGGGCTGCCTCAGTTACACTAATATTTCAATGTAATGAAGTACATCCACTGATCTATATAGAGACTCACTGGATAGTACATCTATATGGCAGATCTAGTGAATAACGAAGCAAGTGGCGGCCATATTGGACTGCCTCAGTTGTACTAATATTTCAGTAAGGAAGTACATATGGTCGCATTTTAGTAAGGCAATCGATTTGAGCAATTTAAGTATCTGAGGCAGTTCAGAGACTAAGAAGAACCAATAAATTCACATGAAAAGCGAGGTGAAATGCAAATAAGGTTGTATTTCAACAAGTTTTACTCGTGTCATGGGACCGATCAATACTACAGTCTTGCTTTATACGAGTTCTGAATGATGATCTTAGAACTTTTAATATGCCATAGTTAAAAGTGTAACAGCACTGAGGTATGGTAAAGTGAGGCAGTGCAATATGGCCTGACTAGCTTCACTAGTTTCATTTAGGCTATCCGATACACATGCGCTATCCAGTCTTTAGCTATATAGATCAGTGAGTTATCCTTGCAGTAAATTCAAGTATTGCTTTGATTGCTATCTAATAGTATTTTCTGGGGAATCATTAAATAAGGACCGTGAATGAAGATTAGAGTCGATGAGAATTGATGGGAATTGCAAACTGGATTTAGTTTTAACGCCACTGTGACGGACTTTTATTCGGCAGTTCGCAGTCTTAGGAAATGTCACCAATATTTGAATTGAAGCTGCTCAAAGCTGGTGAGAGTCAGAAGAAACGTCCATGACGGTGGCTGTAAAACCGAAGCAAGTTTGGAATTCTCATCAACTCTCATACTGGTTTAATCGGACCTTTCAGTAGAAAAATGGTTTGATATTGTTAATGGGTCGCCTCGATCATAAAAAAAACATATGTATAATGCATGGGAGAGGTTTACAGTAAAACTATAATTTCGTCGTGTAACTTTGTAGACGTGACCGGTTTGTTGTTACTGGATCACTGAAAACAACACTACAACTAGAAATGGAGCTATTAATGTAATGGATAACACATAATTTGTGTATAACACGTAGCTACTCATTGAGTCATGGATTCACTCCTATGCCAGTTGGACCTTTGTTGGAACTATATGGCATTTATACTATAATCACAACAGCGAGAAACGAACGTCTCAAAATTCGTGAAACTGTTTGGTTTCAAAATGTTGACAAGTGTGCAAAATATAAGCTTACAAATTCGCGGATTTTACATACATTTATAATGCGTGCACTATAGGAATCAGCGTATACCACAATTGCCCAAAACGTTGTACGCATTTTCCCTACGCAATAAACGTGTACAAATTCTGCAAAATTTAAATGTATATCAGAAACTTTATCCCACCAATCTCACGAAGTTTATTAATCTAGAAACGCTGGCTTTCTCACTGTTCTGATTAATTCTACTTTCCTTGCCTAGATCAAAATGTAGCCACGTCGCAATGGACTTGCCAGGCGGGAAACGGAAACGTGAGATGAATAGAAGAGGCGAGTTAAAAACGTAAGTGAAAAGACATAATAAAACAGTTGAAAATGTTATTAAAAATAGAGTGATATATCTGAAATTGCGCATTGCTTTAACCTAGCACCGGGATACAGGACTGAATTGTGCCATGAT
Organism: Virgularia gustaviana; assembly: GCA_025770025.1. Classification (NCBI taxonomy): domain Eukaryota; kingdom Metazoa; phylum Cnidaria; class Anthozoa; order Scleralcyonacea; family Virgulariidae; genus Virgularia; species Virgularia gustaviana. The sequence continues at coordinate 4,404 of JAOTOK010034168.1, forward strand.
GTGTCATATCTTGCGAGGGGAAATTCAGAACATGTGTGAGAGCGCGCACCGAAGTTCGAGAGGCGCGGGACCATTTTGGTCAGTGTGCTGCATGTGATTACATGTATATGATGGAGCGCGGTAGCAACATCAGTTGCGGCTTCGCGACCATTCAAGCCGGCGCGCAGCCAAGTCTGCACGCTCATTTGCCACGTCCAATTGTCATCCAATTAACTTCCTGGCTAATGTAATGATAGCAGTTCTTATCTCAATGCGAGCACAATATCAACATTGGTTTGTCCTTATCGCATCGTCATCTTAACTTAACGATGCTTTTTGCCGCGCGCTGCTTGTTTGCTCGAAAAACGTTTATCAACGAGTGACTGCCGATTAATGGCCAACGCCGATCATTCAATCCAATTCGATTTGATTCAGATCTACATAACTTGATTAGAAAACTTTTGGACGAGAGAATACAAAGAGCTTTAAAAAGGAATTGGTCCAAAACTCTTCTTTTCGTGGTAGCAATTCTATTGAACGAAACGGAACACAGGCATCCGTGTAAAATTATAACTCTGTGTTATCGTCGTCAGTATAAAACTGTGACTACAAAGAAATGAATTTATATAGGCATATTTCAAAAATGGCGGCTGATATGCGTATCGTTGAAATAAACGCGGCAAAAACATTCACAAAGCGGGTTATCTAGAAAAACTGTTTTTAATATGAAAGAATAGTGATGTATGAACATAACCAGTGACTATATTCCGACGTCAGCGATTATATAGAGCGAAATATCTATGAAGATTTTATCCAGCATGTCAGGCTTTGTTTTCATAAATTTGTGAAACTGTACAGGTCAACTAGAAACTAAACATTGGTGTTGACAGCAGAAATTCCGTTCTTTTCATTTGAACACAAATATTCGTTTGAACACAAATATTCGTTGACGTCCTTTGGTGACCACATGAAGAATTGTTAGAAAATATATCTCCTGATGGCCGCCATTTATGAAATAGGCTTATAGCTACATGCATAAAGTATATTAATTTTGTATAACTCGTTTTGCTTGCTTTTCTCGTTGTGTTGAATTATTTTGCCTAAAATGCGTTCTTAAACACCACATAATTCAAGTTAATAAATATTGCCTAGAAGTAGACTGAATTTTGATCTAGGGAAGACTGAGAAGCGAATTAAATACAGCATTGGGAATAATCATCTCAAAGTTGATAAAATTGCAAAATTTTGTTGGGTGAAGTTTTAACTGATTGCGGAAGATAGCTAGCTATGGTCTCGTAAGGTTTGCGAGTTTTGTATACATGCATCTGCATATTATTGCGTGTGGAAATTTGGTACTGACCCCTCGAACAACTACGTATGGAAAGTCCACGAAGTTCCCAAGCTTGGAGTTTTCGTTTAACACCTTAAAACACTATACAAAGAAATTTAGCTGTTTTACTAATTCGAGTCGCTTTCTGATCTCACTACTGAGTACTGTGTTAAATTGAATTCCCGTCTCTTTACTTAGACTAAAATTTTGTTTGTGGGTGGAATTGTTGCCTATTAAATTCCCGAATGACGACTCCAGCCCGGTTCTTTAACAATTATTGAGCTGATTTCCACCACCACGAGTATTTTTTCTTACCACTGCTAATTAAGGTACAAGCGGCTTTGAACAACACAACAAATCCAACAGCAGCTGCAGTACTGTACCTCACTTATTGTTCCATTCCTGATATCTGTATGACAAACGATGCTTTTGCGAGAAATATCGTTTGCGAAATATTGATGGTTTGACAAATAATTTCGGAGCGATTTCTATATTCTGTTCTATATTCTGAAGTTGTTTCACGTGCCTTGAGTTGTTGTTCAGCTTTAGTCAAAGACATACAATAATTCTGGAGCACGCAACGCGTCGAAATTCCAGAAACGTCCGATCGACAACCTAATAGTAGCTAATGCTTATATAACTGCCGTTGGCCTTGTATACCGGCCGCCAGAACTGCGCGTAATTCAACGTATGCGAAGCCAAGCCATGGTGGAGTCGGTTCGATGATCTTGCAATCATAAATAACGCAGCTAAATTTGTTTTCCGGTGAAATGCTCACGGCGTTTACTTAACTTTATCAACTTATAACGTCTATAGTGTCCAAACAAGAACCGCTCAAATTTTCCTTAAAACACACATATCATTCAATACACGCAGATCCTGATGGCACGGGAAACCACACGGTTCAATTCAGAGCCATACCCAAATAAGACAAACGTTGACAGGGACACCGAAACCGCGCAGAATTTTGTCGAAATGAAGATTCCCGTTTTCCCGACCTGGCTGCATACATTATTAGTATATGCTATATGACGGACAATCTCTTTGCACAATTTGCCCTTATTTGATGGACAGGTAATATGACAGAATATATATTTGAATACTGTGTATGTGGATATCTCGAATAAGTGGCCGGGCCCGACTTGGGATGTTTCGAATTTACTCGAGTTAAAATGATGCCATGTTAATTCAAGACGCAATACATAGCGCGTTTTTATCAGCGGTGGTATCCCTAGCTACGGCTTATGAATGCATGGGGAGCGCGCGACTACGATGTATAGGTCGCACATTGCTTCTTCCTTTCATTACTAAACTCATAAACTTTGATTTCTTTATTAGTATGTATACACTCTTGGCGAGGCTAAATTAAAATAAACTATTAGAGAAACATCTGACCTTACCCGACTTTATAAAGCATAACAGTCCTATACGCTATGTAGCTAATACAAGATCTGGCGAGCTAAACCTTTCAAAATGGTGGATCAATTTTGCGAAAACCCTAAACCATAATTAAATTGTTCTAGTTCGTGAAATGTCGAAGGAAAAAGCGCGTATGTTGCTCCAACCCATGGCAAACTTTATTCGGTTAGCCCTGATTTTCCAGTGTTTGTCATTAAAATTATTGTAGCGCGATAAAAAGAGACAAAAGTTAATCAACTGGGATTCGTGTTAAACGTGCCGCGAAGTGCTTGTAAATTTAATCTTTTTATACTGGGTACATTCAGTGGAATGGCCGTGATTAAACTTCGAAGAGAGAACGCGTCGTCCGTTATTATTGGCGTATGCCATCGAACCAACGAACGACTATTGTTCGATGAAACAAGTAGATATGTTGATATACTTGGTGTAGGATGCATGTTGTGCGTGAAGTGTCACAATTACACACCGCTGCAGTCGATAACAAAATTACTGGCGTTTATTAATAGTTTTTTACGCCATTTGTGTTTTAATTGTTATATCTCATTCGCTGTATTAATTTTTGGCGCCCAACTTTTGTACAATACACAAGTTTTTGTTGCATTGATTGGAATAGAAATTAGCGGAAAGCGAGGCGTTTACGGCGAACAATAGCGTTTCCGAAATTTATCAATAAGGAATAAGTATTTCACGATTCGATATATAGCTTTGGGGCTTTTTTTGCTTCATGTACCGTGCGCCTATACTTCCATGCTCGCGAATTGCGACCACGATTTTTTCTTCCTGTTATTAGGAACTGGCTTGTCCTGAGCCGTGGGTGTTGAAAGGCAATAAGAAGACTTTATTATCGTTTGGTAATAGGCCTTTCACTGGATCTTCGTTTATATGACAGTCGGTGGCTTAATGAATTATTTCGTTTGCCGTTGGCTGCTTTGGCAGAATCTATACGTACGTGTGTACGCTCATTGTTTAACAATTTCGCGGCCGCGTCCTGACAGTTCGGCTTGCTCCGTGGCTTCGCAATTCGGCAAGCTATCGATTACTATCAGCCCAGCAGTAGTCGGGCATGTTTTCCTGCAGCATTATATTGAGCGAAACGATTCTAATCAGATTCGATTGTGGTGAACTCCAGTCACTAGTATTCTGTATGCGCTTATCGCAACAACCAAGATCCTATCGCCTTGCAGACAATCTAATTAACAATATACGGATCGTTCGTATCAACACCAACAACCGTAGGCAGAAATTACTTCCATGTTTAAGCATACAAGCAATAAACATCCATATCCTGTTTATCATTGGCCCGCGTGGTTTGGTCACATTGACGGGGCGTAGAACTGCGTTAACTTTGGCAACATCGCGAAAAACTAGCTAGCTCTTCGTTTCCCCATATATACCGCTACAAACTATTACTAGCCATGACACAATAGGGCATGCCACAATTAAAGTGTCCTCCGTTGCGCACTGTCCGGTGCGGCCGGTGTACTGCCAAGGCATCAGACATTGGGGCAATTCGCATGCAACAACGATAGCTTATTCTTAATCTTCCGCCTTTTTCAGCTTTCAACGGCCAATGGCGCGAGTTAATGTTTTCTACTGATAATAGCCAGCCTCGTTGAAAGAAGACGGGGATTAAACTTACGCCAGATTCTTATTACTGTACTGTTTAATTGTTAGACAAAAGTATTTGCGTGCTGTTTTCAAGGAAATCTCGTCGGCGCCAGTGCGCCTTGGAATACAGGGCCTTGCGTTATAAGGACTCGTGTGTTTTCGGGTAGAAACGCATGCGCCCAAGCTCTACTACATCTCCGAGAATTTGCTTATAAGTATTCTCTCAAGTGAACGAGCAACAAACATAATTGCACGTAAATCTACTTGAGTTGTACTTAGCATTAGTAGCTACTGTGTTATAGTGATTTAATTCAGTCGTCAGGTTTACGAATAGAATGAGCTTCATATCTATAGGTATATAGCTAAAGTGGCACAGTACTTCGTGTAAATCACAGCTATTTGTGAGCGTATATGTATTTAGGTATAACTGGAATTGCATGAGAACTACTTACTCGGTAACTTTGGTGGGTTGTATCTTGTAAAGCCTAGCCATTCGTATCGCTCCAGTAGATTACCAGGAACTGCATTCAGTTGTATTTCACTTGCAAAGGGCTGTTCGTGGAGCGTTGCTTTGGTTGGTGGTGGTGGTGGCGTAGGGGGCAACCGTCTACAACATTGCTTTACCACGATCTGACTTGCTACCCGGCATCGTTGCTGCAGCCTTGATTCCGTCTTGAAATCTCCTCGGAGGATTCTCTCAATAGAGAAACTTAGTTCAGGTTTACGGTAACTTTTCACACCGACTTCGCGCTCGCGAGGCGGCCCGCTCTTCATCGCGGATGTCATGTTAAGATAAGGCCAGTAGGTGAATCGGGCTGTTGGTCGTTGCACGTCCTTGATATAATTCGGCCGCAGTAATACGCGTGTGACGTCCGGAAGCGTACGCTATCTTTGTGCGACTGACTTACAAGGTGCTCTGTCGAGAGTCCTAATTTATAGGATTGTCCCAGCGGAATGTCTACACCATTTCCAAATGACTCTCCGTTAATCTGAAAACTTTATTTAGCTTTCATAAGTACTGTTTACACAATTGAACGCCTGTCACATTCTAAATTTCATAATTTCTTAACTATAGACAGGTTCATTAGTGTAAACTACGTACCGTGGTGATGCAAAGCATCATGGGGTGTCACCCCAGGCGAGCTGATGGCAGTGGACAGCAGAATTTCTCAATTTTGTACCTCGATTGTTTACGCACGTTAATGACAGGAGCCTTTAGACCAGTGTTTACGGCAAACCACAGACTTCAAAACGCAGGTTGTCTGCAACTCGACAACAGAAAGCTAACTTGATGTCGCTTTTAAGTAATGAAGTTGCAATGCATCGAACAGCAAGCGGTTGAACCACACGGCAATATAACTTATAATCTACTGATGTACGTGCATCGGTTGTGTCAGGGTTAATTGTGCTTATAACAAACAAGGGCCCCCACGCGATAAAAGGGTTCCTCTCTTCTCTTTTTATCCATGCTGCATGCTCAAAGTGCTTATGACATGAAATTTCACCCAAGTATTTATGACTTTGAAGATTATTTGAGACGATGGAGTACCAAATTTGTAGAACCTTGTTACCTTGCTTCGTTCGGGAGATATGCAGGTTTGTTTGATATGCAAAGTATCCTACTTATGACATGAAATTTCATCCAAGTATTTTATGACTGTATATTAAAGATCATTTGAAATGATGGAGTACCAAATTTGTAGAACTTTGTTACCTTGC
>JAOTOK010034179.1:0-10452 GCA_025770025.1 Virgularia gustaviana
TAAATAAAACGGTTATATACCTTACATGACCTCAGTTGACAAGCTAGTTATCAACGTTTCGGCCCTCGGGTTGATAAATAGCTTATCAACCTCGATCGCAGTGTATAACCCTTACTTACATCCGTATTACCTTGGAACAGTGATAACGTCATAGATGCCTCGTCAAGCCTGTTCATGTCCCCTTTTGTCCCGATACGTTTCTCATCCGCGACAAAGAACATAACAGCGATGTTTTGGAAAGTTGTATGCGTGTCTTCCGACATCTTCATTCCACAGAGTAATTATACTGGAGAGCCAATAAGCAACCAGTATGTCCATAAGATGTTTCAATTTAACAAAACAATCATGTAACAATGTAATCAGATTTCAAGTTGGGAGGTGTAGGTTGCCCTCTTCATTTTAGTACCTGGTCAAATGACCACTCCGCAAGACCAGTACGTGACACTTACATTGTGACTCATCGCATAGGTTTGTAGCATGACCATCTACTAATTTACAACAAAAACAAAGGCTAACTAGTTTCATGGTGCCCATGACCATGTTGGAGAGATTGTTACGTTACCCGCAACAGTTAATTAATTTGCATGCGAAATTTTATATGGAAATATGCGTAGCAGAAGTGGTTGAATTCTACGGAATATTGATTCTGTACCTCAATATTTTATCGTGAATGCGTGTTTTGTAGCCGTGTAGTGACTTAAACTAATAATAAAAATAAACGATGTAATAACAATAAACGATTAAATATTAAAATCGTGGATTATTTACAACTGCGTTGAGAAGTTCTTGACGTCATTCTGACGTCGTAGATTCCCAAACGTAACATATTCGGTCTAGTCTTCTATGATTTATCAGCACACCCCACAGCCGTTATATATAGGTAGCTATAAATACGTCAACTCTCAAGACCCAGAAAGGTGAATAAGATGAAGTATCCATTGTCAAATTCACGCATGACTGACCAAAATTATGACTTGCACTTTCCATGACAATATACATACTTGATAGTTGATACCAGAAGATACACGGTTATAGGCAGCAGTTGCGCTAATGTGTGAACGTGTATTTGTATAATAATTATTGGCGATATGTGTATTAAAATGCCATATAGGGATGACTGTATGAACATTAGTTCTGCACTAAATCATCATCTGGGGCAGATCCGATGAAAATTCACTTATTATTTATAATCAAATAGAGAATAAAGGAAGCACATGCTAAACGGAGTCAGCGAGAAAAACACATTAACAGCCAATTGGACTTACAACAGACGCTGAAACAATTCCAATCTGTAGTACTCTAGAAGTTTTAACCCACGGACATTCGTTTACTTCGATCTATTTATCTGTGTTATATAGGTTGCAATTGCCCTGGTTTATAGGCTTACAAATACAACCTATTGGTGATCAGACATACAATAGTGAAACGTCAGTCTTGTTTCTGTCAACTGGACCGGTATTTTGTGCTTTTTAGATGACTTCAGCTTTTGGAGCATGTATTCCCATTATTGTACACTACGTGTAATAGATTACCCACTCACTTACATGGATCGCGAGTCGTTATTTCTTTTGAAAGGAGACCAATCAACCACAATTAGGATTTTGAAAATTGAGCGAATACTACTGTAGGCATAAACCTTGACAAACTCTCGTGAAAGTTTAAGATTTGCGATCCATGTTTACATACATGAGCAAATCGTTAGTTCATGTGTAATGGTTATGTGAGATGTTTTGTGCTCGAAGGCCTGGTCAGGATGTTGAACCTTCTTCCGAGCACCGACGCAGCAATCTGTGCCAACCGCCAACCCTCTCAGCTGCAACGAGCTTTTTTCCAGCAGCGTTAGTGAAAGTATTTTTGCCATTTCGACTCTGACATACTAGTAAATATAGTACGAGAATACCACACATAGCTGATTTGGCCTACTGTATGCAACATTGGACACGACAAGCATTTGAATAAAGCTTTTCGCCATTGTCTGCAGAACATACACAAGTATGAACTGTTACAGTATGAACTGTTAGGATGAACTTGATGCGTACTACCTTCACCGACTTTACCACTGCCGTGAAACCACTCATACAATCGGCATTGCGAAGGCCTCTTTACAAAACAATGCAATGACACGGTGCATCCAATGGACGACGTATATGATGAAAGCAGCATTACTGTGTTTTCTGAATTACCTCAGCTGTACTCAGGTGTGTCTATTCGTCCTTGAAACAATTCACGAGCCATGTTGTTGCGAATTAGCGAGATGCCGAAATGCTCAGGACCCAGGCGAAGCTGATCAAGGTGCCAACTCAAATACATAAGAATATAAACACCACAGTTCGTAGCATCCGTTTGGCGGGTGTAATCCCCTCTCGTAAACGGTCGTGAAATCGGAAACGAAGCATTTTTCACCGAAAGTAACTCCAGTCTTTTCTGCAAGAACGTTTTGATTAGATTAATTGCCTTATCATTGCAACTAGGTTGCATTGGGTCATAGTAAGTAATGTTTGCAGCGGCAACGTCAATGTACACCAATGACGTCCATTAACTAGGAGTGGTACGATGATTGCGCCGAATGTTACAAAATTAGTATTTCTGTAATATCGTTTCACAATGCGATTTATCGTCGCATTGTTTCCGGCTCTATTAGCAGACATCCACAATTGGTAGAACGATGCTGAGAATGCATAGACCCTTTGTCCATTTGTATTTGCAGCCTCTATGACTAGGGTCAAATAGGCATCAATTATCACGTCATTCAACCAACCAGGCATTCTCGGTGCATAACTACGGTTTCTCGTTGGTAATTCCAACCGTATCATTCCCTACCGTATCATTTATTTGAACCAATTCGCTTCAGTAGTACAGCTTCGTTCTGTATATCATAAATTTGAAACAAGTTGTTCATGTTTTTGACTTCGTGTTTGAGATTAAGATCCACAATCTCGGTTTCTGTTTGTTTCGTTAGAATTTCTTCATTGGGTCCGACCTTCCTTTGTGCACATTTTTTGCCTGCACACATATCCGTTCCGGTCTTGCATCCCATGACAGGTGTCTCAGATTGGCTTTGCCTGCTTGAAGTGTTCAGGACGGTGTCTGTCTGTTCACTACCGGCATTTGTCTTGCACTAGAATGCAATATATATTGCACTGGAAGACAAACCCCTCCAAGAACACCTGACATCTTTAATAGAAGTGTCTACAGTCGTTTTCTAGTACCAAAGCTGTGTAATGACCACACTCACTAGTTCCACCATGGTGTAATGCGCACGTTTTTAATATGTAATGACTCTTGGCACCTTGTATCCTGGTATTTGTAATTCTGTTTCGATTTGAACAGGAACGTTGTTTTTTCCGAATAATGCATTTTAGACTCGCGAAACGGCCGAAAAGCACCACAAGCACCTGCGGGAAGGGAATGATCTCTTTGCCTGGGTATGTGTGTTTTTTTTGCAGCCTTCGCACCTTAACTGGACGATGTCTTTTAAACAATCCACAGCCTCTTTATAATTTAATCCACATGCTCTTTGACTAATATAAGGAAATATGGAATTCCAGGTTTTGTAACAAATAATACTGACAGGTAAATAACACACACGAATGCCTGCAAGGTGGGCTAATGTTCGACGTTTAGTTTCATTATTGAGCGTAACTTTTGAGAACAATTATCTGTAAGTTTTAAGTGTAATTATATTTTGTGCAAATATTTCACTAAACCTTTTTAGGACACTAGTATGATGGAATTATTTGTGCTAGATATCTCAATTTAATGTAACTTGGTTTTTTGTCTAATATTATATGATCAGATCTTTTGATCTGGCAGCTAACCGAATTGGTAGCCAATTGGTATCATCAGCGACGGCCCTGGCTTCACGTGGTTGCAAGAATTATCAAAATCGATAAAGAAATGCAAGGTAATAAAAGCTGAAGAGAACAACACATTAACAATTTGATAACAATTTTATGCAATTTGTCAGACACATAAATCACTTCATCACGAAGCGCTTCGAATGAATTGGAAAGTGGAATTCCACCACTGCTAACACCCTGCAAAAATGCAGTTTTAATTAATTTTATACATTGCCATCACCATTGTCATTGACCACTGCAGGAAGACCGCAAATGTAGCTAATTGTAAATTGCATGAAAATGAGTATTAACATTTGCTCTCATAGCCTTTTCGTTGCGTTCTGTATTTTCTTTTAAATATTCTTCATGAATAGCATTCGTGTTTCTTCGCCATGCCATATAAAGTCCTTTTCGAGCGATAAGACTGTTGTCCCATCCACACTTCTCGACAACTGAACCCCAGAATCCAAGTCTCTCATTAGGTCCTTCATTTGTGTCTCCAGGGCAAGCCAACATGGCCTTTACAATTTTCTTCACATCGAAGGCATAAGAGCGTTTAACCTTGCTTGAACACCTACAAGAACGAGTGGCGAGAAACATTTTGATCAACTTGCAAATCACGGAGATATCATATTAGATCTTATTTCGTCCAAGAAATGTACATACCACGTCCACGAAAGTAACAACTTGGATGAATATCGAAAAGGAGGTAGATAATGTGACCAATGTAGTAATAAGGCGAACTTTCGAATAGCATTCGATATTTCTATGTATAATAGTACTCACAACCAAGGAATGTAATGACGTGTACAATCAAAAGTATGTGTGGACAGGAAATCGAAACATTTCAATGCTACATTGATAAAGACTCAACAGACACCTAGGTGTGTCATTTAGAGAAACCACTTTGCAAGCGGGACCAAGTAGAAAAAAACATGGCTGAGAATAACAATGCTACAGGTAATAAAGGTTCACTCAGGGTAATCGTTTGTAATACATCACACGGTATAATTTATTTCCTGAGAATGTTATGATTCGTTCTCGTTTGTAGCTCTGGAGATTGTTGAAGCCGGGTCGACAGGCACATGTGCAAGCACTGGTATGTTAAGAAAATAATTTATCAAATAATACTAGTTATAATACAACAAATCGTGCAAAACTGGCTATAAACCGTTGGGCTGGTGCCAATTGCTTAACTATTTATAGAGGCGGTAGAGGAAGGCGAGCCACAACAGCAACAGCCCACTTATGCAAGGTAATTACATCCACTGGCCCCTATCACTGCATACAACTTGGACGATTCTCAATCAACAGTAATAAGGAATGCTCTTTGTGACATTACATTTAGACTTCGCGAGGTTGCTGGAAAGATTAAATGCTATCGCAAGGTCGCTTCAAGGGCAAGGTATATATTTAAATGAATGTGTAATAATATATTCACAAGTACCTGGACCACTGAACTAGTGAAGAATGGCTGTCCTTGGTACAACACTTATGTAATGTACATTTCAAGAACAATTTATACGATTGGTTACCACGGGTCATGCGTTTTGTACGTCAAATTAACCCTAATTTATATCAAATAACAGTTTATTGGATGGCAAAATAACCTTAATTGCAATAAATGACAGTTTAACAGATTGAAACGACATTCCACTTCTCTGTTTTCTCTCGCTAAATATGAACCCAGAACGAGATTACTGATGCCAGATAACTAATTACATGCAAAATTTGTACTGAGGATAGAGCTTTTGGTACTAATAAGTCGCTTGAAAAATTATAATTCGAGCATTTGGACACTAACATGGCACCAACATGGTGGTCGTGACCATGTCGTGACATGATTAAAAAAATCTCATTACAGTACTGGCAATAAATCTAAAAAAATCTCCTGCCGGCATGTCTTAGGCCAAGTCGTACACAGCGTCACCGGAGGAGATCATGGAAACAATGAGCAACGTGGTGAGATCTTTAAAGACGGACTTATATGAACATAAAAATTCTTTAATATTTACCAGTGGTTTTTAGCTATTAATATGTTACAATAATTTTTATTTATGGTAATAGGGATATGTAGGTTAATAATAAAATGGCCTATATATGTACACTGGCCGAAGCATCTTTTGCTGCCACATTTAACGATGCTCATGACTCTCAATGATTGATTGTACAGTACACATACAATAATTCCTGATGTTTTTTAAATTGCTTAGAAACGTCGGCGGAAGATAAGTATTAAAATTACCTTTTTCGCATTATATTCCTGGCACGAAAAAGCCTGACCGATATGGAGATTCTCACAATATTCAACAGTTCCACTCCCTGGTAACTGCTAAACTGCAATTGTATTTCCACTGTAGTCATATGCTAGCTGTGTAGGAAGCGGGGGGAATAAAAGGCGGGACTGCCCCATGTGCGGCCCAGAGGAAGACGGGGGCGGTAAGGGGAGAAGAAGAAGAGGAAAAAGAGGCAGTGGCCGTCGTGGCGGCCGCAACATAAATTTCTGACGGTTAGTAAACTCCTATTCTCTTTTGATAATGCGATAATACTCATGATAATGCGATAATACTCATATATATATATATATATATAACGTTGTGCATGATCAGCTTAAAGAAACCCACTAATCCCCTGTCGCTTATATAGGTATTTAAACGCATTCCCCATTTACGCACGAGATGTTTTGCCAAGAGGGAAGAGCATGAGAATTGTTCAATTAATAAATAACCTGGGAGAACTATTAAACGGGATTTGATGGGCATGTAAAAAAAGGAGCGGGTAGTGAAATCTTTGAGAATGAACAAACATCACAAAACATTAAAGAACAAATAATACATAGTTCCCATACATATCCTTCACCAGCAGACAATTTGAAGAAGTATAATAAAATGCCGAAAATATTTTCAGAAGTGTAAATCATTTACTTAGACAATGTTAATTGATTGAAAAATACACAATTTTACATGTAATATTTCGACTCTATGAAAGCTTTGACAATGACTATGTATGATCACCCAGTAATTGCTAATCATACGAAATGCTAATGATGCTCTTTCCTTTTTCTTACATAGGCGCACACAGAACATGAAGGCCTGCGCCAAGCCTTGTTATACATTACAATCTAAAAAATATTGAATAAAATAGCCCTATTTTATTCTCAGTACGAGATGCAGAGGCAGGGCAAGGAATTCAATTACCCGTATTCGTCGGTGGGCCATCAATGATTTCAGGTGGGCAATGAACAGGAAGATTGTATTGAAGTAGTAGTAAATATGGTATCCTTGCTCATAGAATATAATATATAGTAGTTACGTTAAATATAATGGTAGTCAAATATATACGAATCTAATTTCGTTATGACAGACTGAATTGTGAACAAGCTAAATGTTTGCTGCGTTGACTGAATCGAAAGCTGAAAATCACGACCAGCGGTCAACTGGAATTACACTTCAGACTACGCCATGTACAAAAAGAAAAATTTAAAATGTTTTTCCAACGAAGGAGACACATCGTGTGCAATGGCCGGTTCCCCTTTTTGAGTTATGCCTGCAAGGCATGCTGATAGTTGTATGCAACGCGCGGGAATTTACATACATAATTAGTTTTTTCTATGGAAGCCCTACTGATTTTCCCGTGCGTTGCATACAACTACCAGCATGCCTTGCAGGCATAACTCAAAAAGGGCAACCGGCCATTTACAACAAGTACTCTGTTGTATGCAGTGCATCAATGTAAATAAAAAACCTAAGTTATTATAACGCCATTCATTAACTTGAAAAAAATATCTAAATAAAAAAGTAGGTGGAAAAGCAACAATACAGGTTAGGCAAACCGGTTTTCTGGGTGAGCCATGGCTCCCTTTGGCCACTCCGTAAGAAATAGTTGTAAACGCATATCATATGGCTTGGTGAAATTATTCATGGTATATCTGAAAGTGAAAAAATACCCCTGTGGCGGTTTGCAAAAGAAACGAAGTTCAAAAAACATTGAGGTTGTAAAACTGATGTGACGAGAGTTAACCGGATATATCCTTCACTGTTTTTTTGCGCTCATGAGATTTAAGACTGCGCTGAATCACCTTTGAGCTTGTGATGGGGGAAATGCTATGTACCAGTAGATAGAGCATCAAATTTTACATGGTATATGTGAAAATAAAAAAATCCTATCTAGCGGATTGAGAAAAATGAGTTTTAAAGTTGATGGTTGTGAAATAGTGGTGAGTGTTGACCGGATACAACAATTCTAAGTACAAACCTTAATTTCTTTGTAATGTTATTTGTTCCATTAAAACGGTGTACCGGATCAGAAAGACAACGCTATAATGTGTATACATAAAATCACCGCAGTTAATAGTGTACAAGTAGGTATATAATACATCTTCGATGAATATATTAAATTATTCAGTGTGTTGGTTGAATATAGCGTTGAAAAGGTCGATTATTTTCGATTCTTCGTGTCTATTTAACGTGTCTAATAATTTCAATATAATAATCCTATTTTACCAGTCCATTATCCAGCAAGTGACTCTTTCTAATACAATTACAAAACGGATAGTTAAGCTAACCACATGATGTACAACTTCGCTAATAAGATTACAAACGGGTCATTAATCTAACTAATACAATTACATGACGTACAATAACACCCTAATGCTTAATCTACTTTACTATAAAACCTTCTACTCAATATTACCATACAATTTATTTTTAGTCTTATTCATCCTGAGTCTACAAATTAACGCTATTAACATTCTGTTACACTATCCCTCCACTTTAGGTTTTCGACCCGAAAACCGGCAATAGATACGTCTAGGGCTGCATTTTCAGTCATGGCCATAACGGTCCGGCGGCCGAACATTTTGCCGCAAACGAGCATCCCTAACCCGAGGCGGAGGGGCCACATTCCTTTCATCATTGTCGATAACTCTGGCCTGAGGTGCGCCTGGCAACATTTGGAAATCTCCAGATTCGGGTGTCTGTGGAATGGCTTTGCCTTTTCCGAATGGTATGAGACTAAGTTTTAAATGGTCATGGTGGACCACTCTCACTTTACCATATAGATCACTCCTAACCTATGCAATATTTCATACAGACCTATCCACTTTGGGCCAAACTTCCATTTCTTTGGCCGTTTCAGCCAAACAACCTGCTCTACCATAAATTGTATCCAAGTTTTCTCAAGCCTGTCGTTTTTGTTGTCTCTGTTTTGCCTTAGCTTTGTCTAAATTGGTCTGTTTGTCAAACGGTGTTGATTACATTCCGGAACCTATGTGTATAATCAGAATGTTTGTCAGGGTTGGAAAGTGGTATACCACATTCTAATTCGATTGGCATGCAGGGAACCCGTCCAAATAGCAACTCGTACGGTGAATAACCGGTGAACTCATGCAGACTGGTGTTATACGCAAAAATGACGCAATCGATCCACAAATCCCAGTCGTCTTGATTTTGAGACACAAAGACAGATAACATATCTTGTAAAGTGCGGTTTTGGCGCTCGACTTGGCCGTCACATTGCAGGTGGTACACGGTCGTTCTCGTTTTCGCTATCCCCATGACATCGCGTATCTCATGCATAAGATTACCTTCAAAATTCACACCTTGGTCAGAGTGAAGAACAACCGGAGGTCTGAAGCGACTGAATACTTTGTTGACTAGCAGGCCTGCGAGGGTGCTAGCTTTCTGATCTTTGGTTGGAAATGCTTTGCATCATTTACTGAAATGGTCCATGACAACTAGAATGTGGCGATTACCGCGCGCAGTTTCTGGCAAACATGCCATATAGTCCATTGCCAAAAATGTAAATGGTTCGCAGGCCTCGATAGTTTGAAGAGGAGTCTTATTGCTTTGAGAAGGGATCTTACGTTGCGCGCAAACGGAGCACTTTTGGATAAATTCCTTAACAGAGCGACGTATACCGGGCCAAAAAAATCGCTCACGTATGCGTTTTTCGGTGCACGTCATGCCCATGTGCCCTGTGAACGGGGTGTCCTGCATAGCTGTTAAAATTCGCGTGGTGAGTGCAGACGGGACCACAATAGTGCGGGTGGCCCTGCTTATCGGCTAGAGATTTAACCAGAATGCCATCATGCAAGAATAGCCGTTCATAAGATTTTGCCATTTGTTGTAAGAATCGGAAGTGATATCGCTAAGCCGAGGTGCAGACGGTAAACCTTGTGATTTCCATTCAAGTAACTGTGCTAAACTGGGATCTTGTTTTTAAGCGTCGCGTATATTGATGTCAAGGCGTGCCTTTGGCTTTAAATCTGAGGCGCTAGTCGCGATAAAGAGTCGGCATTGTTGTGAACCCCACCTGGTCTGTGTTTAACCTGAAAATCGAATTCCTGGAGATCCATTATCCAACAGGCAATCCTGCCCTTTGGTTCGATACTATGTAACCACTGCAAAGCGCTATGATCAGAAACGAGCTCAGCCAGTTGTTATGTTCTTCCAAATCGCGACCAGATGTGATAACATCATCTAGATAACACAGGCAAACCTCGTAAGCCAGGCCTGCTAACGCAATTTCCATCGCTTGTTGAAATGTGGCCGGAGCTGTTTTGAGGCCAAAAGGCATTTTAGTGAATTCATACAATCCGCTCTCCGTAACAAAT
>JAOTOK010034190.1:0-21546 GCA_025770025.1 Virgularia gustaviana
TTGCTTGCTTGCTTGCTTGCTTGCTTGCTTGCTTGCTTGCTTGCTTGCTTGCTTGCTTGCTTGCTTGCTTGCTTGCTCGTTTGTTTGTTTGTTTGCTTTTACCTGCTATTAGTTGCAATTCTCTCTAACGCAGCAGGTTCCCCACACTGAATGCTCGTTTTACTTTTATTTACGGGACAAGATCGTAAGGACACTTTCTTTTGGACATTCTTCAGTGATGGTGAGGGCGAAGGATCGGGCAAACACAGCACACTCGACTTATTACATGACATCTTGGCACTTTCAGCTGCAAAACATTACAAAATGCATTCACTGGTTTACACTTGCACCACAAACATTATACAAACGTGAACGTTTTTCCGCGGTTGTTTACGTTTGAAACGTGCACTTTGAACGTTATCGTGCTGTCGTTTCTATGTTTGACGAGCTACGTTTCTCTTAATTAGGAAGAATGAAGTTTGGCGTAGCAAAAAGTGACGTTTGCTTGGGCTAACGTGCATGTTTCAAACGTAAACAAGCGCGGAAAAACGTTCACGGTTAATGGTTCCCTGTTTAGTGGCTATTCTCCGTTGTTTTTACAGTTTTTAAAGGCCTCCCGTTGTGCTAACTAACAAAGACGTAGTTACAGTAACTCTTAACCATAGTTAGTGACAGAATTGGCCAATCAGAGTCATGTATTTCTGAGTTAACTACGATATAACTACGCAAAATGTAGTTTAGAGTTTTTATACAACCGGCCGCAGTTTACTTTATACATACATGTAGTACATAGTTCAATGAGTTGAATAAGGAATTAGTATCAAAGTTAAAAGAATACAACATTTAGTACGTACCAGTTTTGACGGAGGTAAGAGTTTTGTTATATGGAACGAATATTGACTTCATGGCTTGAGAGGAGCCGAGTAAATCAAAACAGACGTTTGCTGGTAACCTCCATCGATTCGAGAGACCAACTAATGCACGTTTCTGTCCTTTTGGAACATTTGGAGACTAGAAAGCGAAAAAATCGGCACAAAATCTTGATCATTTCGTTTATTATCCGACCCTCCTCCATTTCGCACACAACGCATGCACCGCGCACATAACATGCACCGCCTGAAAATGCGAGGCCGTATAATTGCGTGCACGACAAACCATTTATTGGCCAACATCTCTGTTTTCCATTTTTTCCCTCCCCGGACAGGACGCCTATGCAGGATTGAACAACATTGATAATATACAAGTGTGAACAAACCAAATGCGTTCGCAAGCCTTGTTCCACATTTGTTGACAACTTGCAGCAAGTTGTTATCATGCCGGTGCAAGGTTGTTCTTCCTGCGGCTTGTTGCAAGGTTGTTATAACAACTTGATATCGAGCTCATAAGCCATCAAGTTGCGAGTTGATGGCAACAGGATGATATCAAGTTGTTAGAACAAGCTTGTAACAAGGCTGTACAACGAACAACCTTGTTCCAGCACGATAACAACCTCTTGCATGTTGTTAAAACAAGTTGGAACAAGGCTTGCAAACGCATCCCACATGCGGCTTGTGAGATTTTTGGTGTGTAGCGGATAGTTCGTAAAAAAATTCGGCGAAAAATCGACAAAATTCATTATTAATCCAAAAACCGTGTATACTATTATATCAGCTAGGTTTAAAGTTATGTAGTTTGATGTCATATACCTGCTCAATGATATTAAGCTTTCCTAATTTCAATATTTGCTCTATTAGCATGGTATATTAACACTTCATTAGTTCGCGCTGTGTTCACAACATCAGTGAACATGGCTTAATCGAACAACAAACAAACACACCAATATAATATCTTTGTAATATAATCATAATATAATTCAACGTACTTTTGGTGGAGTTCGTGTATCATATCTTGTACCAGACAATGCAATCCACGGAGCATCCAGCATAAACCTTGACAAAGGAATAACATAAGAACGAAGTCTTTTAACACGTTACATAACAATTACAAAAGTCTATCGATTCTCTAGTAAAAGTAGTCACCACAAACGCAGTAAATTAAAGCTAAACGAAGGCGATATTCGTTCAACCAACCGGTCGTAAGATGGTTTGAGAGTTTTGGCTGGCGGTATTGAAGGCAGATATGGTTTGGGAAGCGGCGGAGGGGAGCCAGTGCGTGGAAACATTTCAATGTTTTCATAAACGCCGTTCAATGCGGCCGCCATCTTGAGTTTAGTTTTGTTGCTATGGGTTACAACGGGAAAGTAGGCAGAGTCCCGTATTGGTAGGTAGTAGTACTCCTACCGGCTAAGTGCCCCACGGGTTAAGTTACCACGCGATTTCTTTGAAAAAAGTCTGTTTGGAAGTTAAAATTTGATTTTGATCTAATAATTTTTATATATTAAAGTGCATATGACACGAAATTTCCCCCAGGTATTTTATGAATGTATATTGGAGGTCATTTGAAATGATGCATGGAGCACCAAATTTGTAGAACTTTGTTACCTTACTACGTTCGGGAGATATTCAGGTTTACTTGATATGCAATGTCAAACGAATACATGTCAAACAGACCTGAATATCTCCCAAACGAAGGTAGCAAAGTTCTCCAAATTGGTGCTCCATCATTTCAAATAACTTTCAATATATATATACAGTCATAAAATACTTTGGTCAAATTTCATGTCATATGCACATAAGTGTAGACGATTATTTTTATTTCTTCTTATCCTTGTATTTCATGCCCTGATTACCATGGTGTTTTTATTTTTGCTAAATATGTTTAAAGATAGGTTATAGTTTCTTCTGTCAGTTCTGCGCATCGATTCTGCTCATAACAAATGTGGACCACACATGCAAAACAGTGAATAAACTTTGCAATTTTGGAGCTTTTTTAAATAAATCCTGTTATATCATCATTTCAGGGCATTTCAAACCAAAACAGTGATAGATATTCAGTTAGTATACGATATTCTACCATTTAGAAGTTCAAAATGTAAGCAAAGCGTTTGTTTACGTTACGCCGCTGTAACCCCCCGTTATGTGCACTCATTCAACGTTTGAAAACGTCGACGGAAGGTTAAGAGAGTTGTCTAAAGGCAGTCTTTAGGAAAGAATTGTTACAGGCACTCCTCGTCCACGTTTTCAAACGTTAAAATGGTGCAATGCTAACACCATTTAGCAGAAATAAATAACATCATAGTAAGTCAAGGGATGAAATACTAAGATAATACGGAAAAAAATTAAACCTGATTTCAATCACACAAATTAAATCAAAGGATTAGAAAATCACTAAAATTATTGTTGAAAAAATAAAGTAGCAAAATCGAAACGAGAAAAATAATTAGGATGGTTCTGGGAACAATAGGACTGTATTATGTTTGAAATGGCGTCAAGTAAACGGCGGCATAAGGACTACAGCGATAAATTATTTTCTTCGGTGTCTGGTAAAAATATTCACTAAATGCAAATTGCAATATAATGGCGATTTTCCGACTTTATTTTGGTTGCAATTTGATCAACCACACGCTTATCTTTCAGCCTTTAATTTATTTTTGAAAGCTTTTTAATATAAAGTCTTGCGGTTTGTTTTGTAATGTCTGGATCACTTTGCCTTATTTGTTAAAATTATTGTGTCAAAAACCTACAAGATAACTACAGGAAAATCATTAATTAATTATAATTATGATCATTAGCTTCTGTCATATTCAGTTTAAGTTGGGTATTGTAAACAATTTATCGGTTCGTTCAATGAATGAGCAATTAATATGTATCCTTATGCAAAATTAACTAGGCCCTGAATTCTATATTGAGGTAACAATCGCTGTCAAATCTTTAATTACCACAATCTTTGGCAATTCGATAAATTGGAAAATTGTTTTTACACTTTAAATCGATATATCTAAAACCTTAATTGACTAAATTACATATTTATGAAAACATTTACCGCTTGAGTGAGACATAATCATGATTTTGCAGTCAAGTATAAACCAACGGATATTAAATTTGACAAAGCAAAGCAAAAGAGGTTGTTAAGTATCTCGTACGTTTTCGTTTAGACCGTTCCAGTTATAAACTAAATTTTGATCTAAACA
The DNA here is from genome assembly GCA_025770025.1 of Virgularia gustaviana. Classification (NCBI taxonomy): domain Eukaryota; kingdom Metazoa; phylum Cnidaria; class Anthozoa; order Scleralcyonacea; family Virgulariidae; genus Virgularia; species Virgularia gustaviana. The sequence goes on from JAOTOK010034190.1 coordinate 4,049, forward strand.
AGGAGAAAGAAATTAACCACAGCAGCGATAAAGAGCAGCTCAGAATTAGTGAAACGACTATATAAAGTTTGGTTGAGTAAACTTCCAAATTGCACAATGGTCTCGCAAAGTTTGGGGATTTTGTATACATTTCTATTGCGTGCAAGAATTGCGTATATTATAATTCCGAACGACAATTGTATGTGTGAAAAGAAAAAGAATTTTCGCACGTAAATATGCATCATGTACAAAACCCACAAACTTTGCAAGGCCATATCTTCTGTAATATAAAACTTTACCCAACCAATAAACTTTGCAATTCCACTAATTTAGAGACGCTTTTTCTCGCTGTTGTCATTAATTTACTTCTCCCTGTTTAGATCAAATTTAGTTTATAGATGGAATACCTAATGATTCCTGTGAAAATTAGCTACGGTTGAGAAAAAGCTTTATAAAAAAATTCACTAACACATCAATGAGTTTGAAATTTGAAAAAAGGCTTTGGATATAAATAGTGAATTATATTTGCTCACTGTGTTCGGGAGTTTAATTTGGTGTCCCAGGAAAGCCTAAAGTCCAAAGAGACTGACTTTTTTATTTATGTCACTGTCCTTTTCGCATGACGATTTTTGTCCCTATATAATCCTTGAAAGCAAGCATTTAGATTATGATTTACGAATTTGCATGACTTCTTCACTATTGACCAAATCTAAAAACTAAATCGACTTGTTATCTTAATAGAAATGATTTTTTCCCAAATGACCTAAATGGCAATTTTCTTATCTCCGCGTAGCTACAATTTTGTGGGGGATTTTATTATTTTCTCAATGCACTGTGTGTTTTGCTGTCTCGGCCTGATAATACTGACAGCGTTGACTAAGGAACTTATTTACATTTAACCAGATTTCTCTAATAATACAACGCTGATTAAATCTTTTGTGCTTTTCAGGTTTTATTCGAACACAAGTGTATCGGTTTGTTGTCTGTTGCACAAATAAACACAAGAATGGACAATACATGTTATAGTATATGCCACTGAAAACGTCAGACAAAAATATGGCAAGCTGTTGTCGTCATTGTTCTGCAATGAAAAACTTTTTATCCTTAACAGTCAACAGCACAAGCTATGTGAGTTTTACTATGCTTAGATACATACATACATAACATTAACATGGCGACCGGCCGGCCTTCTGTCGTGGTTGAAAAGCCAGTCTTTTTATTCAAGACTTATAAATTTGGCAATTGAGCTATAAGAACCGCACAGTTATTGAGATGTCATATCACAAGGTAAAGTTTTTTGTCATCGATAAACAAAGACACATGAATGATTTAATGTCAATTTGTCGACTAACCGCCCTTGCAAAAGTCCAAATGCATATGTGAAATTTTATTTAATATGTTGACGGGTTGACTCTGATACACAAAGATGTGCTTACTAGTTAGAACCTACAAACACAGAACTTTAGTTAAAGTTTTTTGATTAAATATAGCGGAAACTAGGGAAGCGTCCCGCTAATCAGTCAAATCCGCAGTAAAATAAGCATAGTACTCAAAATCCTGCGTTATACAGGACGTCTTTGGTTTGTTTTAAGAATAACAATAAAAGACAGCTTCCTCTGTTCTTTTCTTCCAACTTCATTGGTGGACGCTCGTGACATTGCCCAGCCTAACACTTCTAATCGACCTCTGAGACTTGCCACCCTTTACCACCCTCACAAAGTAAATACCCATGTAGTTTGGACAAAATAATATAGAGCTACACAAACTCTCAGGGAAGTCGTTCCCGTGTAGAAAAACACAAGAAATATAACTTTAAAAGCACATATTGAAAGCATGTAAAACCACTTCACGATTATGTTGCTCTGGAACTTAATAAAAAGGCAAAATTTTGCGAAAGGCAAATCAGATCGCCATATAATGTTATTTAGTTTTATAAGTGTAGAGTCTTACTATCGGCGAAATGCGTGTCCGGACACTAGAGGAACTTTATAGTGTCTAATATGTCTTTTGGAAAAGGTGGCTTGGCCATGATTCTCGAATTTTTAAGTAGTATAACTTCCCTGAACTAGTTATACAGGTTAACAATGCAAAAGCAAATTGCCCGTCGGCTATAACCTCTTCATTTTAAAAGGATTGTATATAACATAAAATGTTCTCGCAGCATAGACGTCTGGCTCAACACTAGTGCCTGTGACACCATTAAATTAACTAAACTGTATATAGTAGTGGTACATATTCCTCTGCTTAACCTCAGAGTCTACTTATCGATCGTCAAATAATTTTTTCGGTTGTTAGTTAGCTAAATTGGTTTCTCCACATATTACTGTAAGATGCAATTCCATGCAACAAACGCTATAGTGGGGACTCCAACTGACAATTGCGCATGCATGCGTTCACTGTATTAGTGGTGTCTATTATACGTTCATTCGCAACAACTTCTATAATATGAAATTTCTAGTTCTAAAGAAGATCTGTTTTCTTGTGCCATGCATGCATGGCTAACCCGGAATCCAGAAACAACAAAAAACCTCCAACGTAAATAATTGAACTTTCTGTTTTATATTGTGTAACCACAAACTGACTCGCAACTCAGTTAAAAGTATGGTTTGAATAATCAATATATTAATGAGGACTGGATTTTGTCCACATAAACCAGGTTATAGGTGACATCGTAATATGTAATGGTAAGTAATAGTTGCGTTTGGTTTCGCATGTTGTCATGATAATTGCCAAAACCAATTTTGTGTGGTTTGTGAATGAGATGCAGTTTCTCATTAAAAGATAATCACGAATGCTTGTTTGGAAATGGAAGACGGCAAGACGAGATCAAACAAATCTAAAATCGTTACTTAAAAAAGTCCAGTAGCTCAACTTAAGGCTATAAACGATTCAATGTTTTAGTAATATGAAATGTTCTAATGGTCGTAATGAACACTATTAGTAAACGCCAGGGTGATATTTGACGTTGTTACACGAAACATTAACTACTGTAGTTTTTCGTTGCCTATATACCAGGTAATTTTAAACCTTGGTAAGAAAGCTCTCCGGGCCAATTCTAAGCTATTCAAGTCAATTGTTTGCAGGTTCAGTACTAAGTAGTGCATGAAACCTCCAATCACTTATTTATACAGGACAATTTAAAACTAGTAATTTTGAAAACCACAAAAAAAGATTAGTTTTCAAAATAATTTTTGTTTGCAACATTTTGAATGTACACATGTATATGTAGTAAAATATGGTTCACATGCAACTACTTGAAATAAAAGCAATTTGCAAGAAAGGTATAACCTATCTTAAATCAGTTTCAGTTCAAAATTGGAACAGTAGAATTCTTGGCGAAGCCGACTTGAAAACTCTATACAGTTTATATTGTTATCATTGCATGCTTCCTTCCGCTGTCAACTGGACTACCTTATAAAACTGTACACGTTGTTTTCTGATCAGATTTAAACGGACAGTTGGTGTGATATTCATTCAGCGTGTTTAAGATAAACAACATTATGAGATACAAGATGACTTGCAGTCTGCCTTTAATCGATACATGCCTAATAGCAAGAACTGAAGCTCAAGTTCAACGCCTTGTTGTTCTTCCTATACAGCCACGTGCTCTCATTATATAGTATGATATATCATACCCATAACGGCAAAGGTTATATTTCTCTGTATCTTATGAAAGTGTATATATATAGGGCTAACTTAGCAAGGAACAGCAGTGTTTGGCATTGTACTCCGCTACAACAAGCTTAATTAATTACGTCCTGATCAATTTGATAACTGCTTTCAAAAGATATAAGAAGCATAGAATATTTATTGCTACACTTTCCTTTGTAAACCTTAACCACAACAATTATTAGCTCATTGACGCAGACTGTTCACAATTACGACACATATATATATATATCAGGGATAAACCAATTTCCGACTCGTGTTACTATCAAAACTCAACTCTATTCTCTTTTCAACTTCGTGACATGAAGGTCTTCTTTAATAAAAGGCCCTAAAACAACGAACACTTTGAAACTAAACAAAGAAAATAACGTAGAATTTCAACTAAATATTTATCCTAAGTTTGTTCCGGCCTATGAAACACACTAACAAGATATGATTGCTAACTTCATCTAGTTTACTTAGACAATGTAGTTTGCTTTGTCAAGCGACATATTATGATTCTAGCCAAGCTGAAAAATAGCGCTTCACTGATTAATAATCTTGATAATTTTATCTCAACCAAACGGCCGGCATTTAATATTTAATTTTTATCGCTCATAATATTGCACCAGAAAATCTTAAATTAACGCCAGGAAATTTCAATTGTCGATAACGGGAAAAACCTCTCGTGCGGAGTACCGATCAGTGATTTACTCTTTAGACCAAACTCAATCAACAGTACAATGTACTTTTAATACAATTATACCATGATGTGAGTTTACTGGCGAAGGATAGACCCTGGTAGGTAAACGATTATTAGCACAGATGACAATATCCCAAAACTACAGGATTATTTTGCTCCAAGTAAATGTTATGATCCCACAACCTGTAGATCTGTGAGAGAAATGGCTTCAGTCAGAGTACAATTCGACATATGTTTAACAATGTTTTATTCTAAACAAAGAAGGGAGAGTGAATCGATTTAACGTGTATAATACAAAGCCACTTAACATGTCTGCTCGATCAAGACAGCTCGGTCGATAGCCCCGGTTGTAAAGGAACAGAAATATCCATGTAGTGGTCACTAGGTCACATCCTAAACATATCAGCCTGTTCCATACGAAGCCCAAGAAACCTAAACATACATTTCCTTTCACGATGTACCTTATTTTTCTATACTAATTACCACAGACAACCGTATTGTACGCGGAAACATAACACTAAATAAAACCTTCATAAAAGCGGAACTTATAGTTATGGATGTGTTCAAATGTTAAATGAGCAGGTTATAACTTATATACACTGTCAGTTTGCTTTCAAATTTTAGATTTCAGCAAAGGCAGCACCAGATATGCGAACATTACTGAACTTAACCATTTGACAGCAACCATCGTTCTTTAGTATTTTACTCTGGCTAACGCCAGATGATTTTACTCGTCAACGGGGAAGGTCTCGCTGACAATGGGTTAAAACTATCTTATTAACTCTTTGACAGCAACCACCGGTCTTTAGTATTTTACTCTGGCTAATGCTAGACGATTTTACTCGTCAACGGGGAGGCCTCGCTAACAATGGGTTAAAAAGGCTGTTTAGGAAGTGCTTTAGGTTGACCAATCCAAAAGACTTGAGAGCGAAAACGTTGGCATTAAGTGAATAACAACGTTTTTAGCTGTCTTTTAATTAACTGGTCGTATCTAAGTATACATCGCTGGAAATTTTCTGGCTAAACTACAGTCGTGTTTGCCGCTTTCAGCTATTGTTTTTGAATATGGATATGCAAGCAACTGGCCAAATAGGAAACTGTTTGAACGTTTACTAACTAAGTGGTCTTAAATCACTCAAACATCCGCTACGTGTATGCTACCTTTGTGCGTTCAAGAACTTCGCGTGCTTGCGTTTTCTGCCCGGCCGTCCTGGCAGTCCCAACGCGCGCGCCGCGCCAAATATGCTTACACGCGGTTATAACGCAGCGGCAATAGCTAGCCCTGAATACTGTCATGTCCAATCCAAATGTGTTTGTTATTAGCACAAAGCATTTTACTCATCTCTAATCAAGTTATCACAGACCGCCCACCCATTATATGTGAGGCCAGGCAGCTACGTAAATACATTTCGGTGTTATCTGCACCCAGATTAGAGATATATGACTTCTGTGCTTGGTCGCGTCTGCGCCAACCAACACTGATGCATGCAACAGTTTGTAGATAGTTTGGTACACGGACAGTCACGAACGCGCGCACTATCTGCGGTGATCACGGAAAGCAGGGGGGGGGTATATGCACTTCTTGGTATACATACACAACGTTAAGTAGTAGTTTAGAACGTAGTGAAAGGCTAACGCTAAATGCTATTGATACCTCCAAATATGGCAGGCAGTGCGCGCAGTATACAAGATTGATTATTGTCCCCAAAGCGGGTTGGTCCAATTCAGGCATCTGGCTAGCAGCTTGTTATCTTGTTGAGGCCATCTTATCGCATGCCGCTTGCCGACTTGCTGCCTTGATTGCACAGCACACTCATAACAGAACATCTGTAGCGTGGCAAACACGAGCTGGGCGAAAAACAAGTGAATTCGCGCGCGCGCGTAGACTTTACGCTAGCATCGATAGAACTCGTAATAGGCGCATCTTGATTCGGGTTGCGACGGTGCGCCTTGTACCAGTCGATACGAGACTCCCGGCTCGTAGTTTGGTAGGCTGACGAGGTCGCATTTTCTCTGTGGCTTGGGGACTAACAAGATTGAGGGCGAAGGTTGTTGACAAGATAATTAAATTTGATTTCCGAAATCCACAATTTCACGACGTAACCAGTACTTGTCAACGTAATTGAATTAAGTCCACTAATCTCTGCTGCGATTGGTCAATTGACCTTCAAAAAGCTTGTTATTAATTAGCCATTAATGCGAATGCGCAAGTCGCGCCTAATCGCTACGTATTCCCGCGCGCTGATTGGTAGAACTCGAAGACGGGCTGTCACTCGCCGTATAGGTCGGTGGTGGCCCCAAGGAAATAACTATAGCGAAAGTCACATGGAGTTATCGCAAAGACGCGTGTGTGTGCGCTGACGAGATAAAATAGGTGTGCAAACGCGGTGAGCGAACCAAACATGAGTGAGTGAGTTCCGAAGATGAGCAACACGGACCCCGAGGTGCAGGAACAAGCCATGGATTTGGGAGTTGACATAGACACTAATATTTCAAAAACTTCTGAAGAAATTCAAAACAAAGATGAACCCTGTAAGGGCGGTTTGGATCACCCGTTTTCGATTGAGTCGATCCTGAACGGGACAACAAAACGACGGAGGAAGACAGCAGAATCGAAAAGCGACCACACCGATTTGCAGAACGATGCGCTTCCATTGAACGCGCTCGAGGAATTTACAAGTAAAGCATTTTCCTCGATGAAAACAAAGCACCGCGGTGGAACAAGCCATAACAACCTGGTCATCGAAGACGAAGGTAAATATTGATAGAGTATATTCCTGAAAGTCCTTGCGCTTGTCTTTGGGGACTTGTTTAACTTGGACGCGCGAACGTTGAGTGTGATACACAAAGATGCAAACCAGCGCACGGTGGACCGTTTTTATATATTTATACGTTTATTTCAAGGGTTCTAGCTTGTAATCCTATTTAGGGTAAATGTTAACAGGACATAGGGGAATCCGAGTTGTCGGGGTGTTAAAAGTCTCGAGCAAGATGGTGATGGGAGGAAATTGGCGTGTGAAATATTGCACTTGGTTCAGACTATGTGTACATGGGAACATAAGCAGTTTGTTTGTGAGTTTAAGTACCTAAATGTGCATGATAGACCGACTTGTAGACACATTGAATCCGGTAGAGCTTATGATAGACAATGACACGGAGTCAAAAGTATCTCCTTAACATACACATCGAGTCAAAACCATACTCAAACTGTCTCCTGTCCAGTAACTCGCTCCGACTAAAACGAGACATCATTGTTTATAAGATTGACACGAATTGGATCCCTTAAAAATCCTCTGACAGTATCTCTTAACGAAATCCTCGACTGTAACCGACTTTAGACTTAATATAACACGACACTCTTTAGAAATTTCCCAATACTAACTGTTCATATTAACATAATCTTCTAGTACGACGTCTAAAACTAGATAATTTAAGTTGTCATAGACGCTTTTACCAGGAGAGAATTGAAAAATGTTCAGGTTAATTTTGTATTGAGATATTCCTAGTAACTGTAGTAGTCTGATGGTATTTGATATCAATAGTCTGTTCTGTGTATCTTGCAGTATACACTTTACTAAACTGTAAGCCAAGGAGCTGCCACATAACTTAATAGAGTTGAATAATACCTGTCTAATTCACGACAAGTAATCCGAAGTTATGGCTTACAATTTATCATTTCGATTCATAATATGCATCGACCTACGAACGTGCTCCTTCAAAACAGCTAGTTTTAATGGTCAGAGGCTAGCTCGACGGGTGAAAATGGAATTCTTCATCAAACCACTCCCCAACTATTGCGGGAGTTTGCTGTAGACTTGTGTATTTTATGCGTCCAATTTTTTGGCGCTTTTATGAGAAGAGCTCTGGCGGTTTAGGGTGGCTTAGAAATCTCCACTTCCACTTTCTCCAAATGCAATCACTCCTAGTTAATACCAGACGACTTACTTTACGTTAACAAGACAGTTTTATTGTGGGAGCTGTAGCTACACAGATGGTTTATTTAACTGCTTTGCTGTAGCGCATCACTGTTCACTGGCAGTTGAAATCTTGAAATCTATAAAATAACTATATTATAGCAAGCAGAGAGTAAACAGATACAAAACTTGTACATTGTACGCAAGCTATTCCCCTGCTGGAGCATATAGTATACTAAACCTTAGTTGTAGCTAACTTAGAAGACTTCCGAATGTTATGGTTCATTGGGCTAAGCGCTAAACATTCTCTGTTGTTGTCCTAGAGCCGATAATTGTTCGCGAGAGATTGAAAATGTTGCCGAGCAAACCGTTGGCGAAGAAGACACGAAGGAAGGCAAGGACATGTTTCACGAACCAACAAATTTACGAACTAGAAAGGCGTTTTCTCTATCAGAAGTACCTGTCGCCGCAGGATCGAGACGAACTGTCCGAAATGCTGAACTTATCGAACGCACAAGTCATAACCTGGTTTCAGAATCGACGCGCAAAATTGAAACGCGACATCGAGGAGATGCGCAACGATGTAGCGGCCACTAGATCGTTACAGGCGCGCGTTACTTGCACGGAATTCCATTGTGGGAGATGTGGGGACTGCAGGTAACGTTTGTCCTTAGTATAAATGCTATGGAGACCGTCTGTAGCTACGTCTTACGTACATTCAACATGATAACATGCCTATGTGCATGTGGAAACATGGAAAACATTTATACCATAGATAATATTAAACAAACTCTACCCTCAATTTTACTCTACTGCATGCAGTGGAGGACCCATAAAGATTCTCGCTTACGTATCATGTATATATATTTTATATTATTCTCTGTGGAGACGCGTTTACTTTCGTGACAAAATATAAAAAAGTAAACAACAAACGTCGCCACTGGGCATGGATGCATTTCACATTGAATTCAAGACAGTGTCCTCTAGAAATGAACGTTTTATCGCAACCACGAATGCGACAGTTGTAAATATTTAGTTTTAGCGTCTGTAGTCGAACAACAAAAAACTGGTAATATTTGGTTTTAGTCTGTAGCCGAACAACAAAAAGTGCTTACGCTATTAATATATATTATTTATAAGGAAACAGAGTAACAGAATATGAATGTACAGATAGAGAATGCTTGCTGAAAGAATTAAGACAGTGCGCCGTTAAACATGCTGCACACTGTCGATATTGGACACAGACCAAACATTGTAAAATAATATAACATAACATAATAACTGACAACTCTATCTGAAGCAGAGATTGCGCTCTGCTTCAACTGATATATAAAAACATATTATATTGTGCAGATATATTGTATGTCTTTGTCGTTAATATTCCTGTTCTTTTAATGGAGTGTTTGCTTTTTGTTTAAACTAAAACGTTTATAACATGAAGAACAAGTGTCGCTATAAATCTTAACAGAAAGACAGCTCCTGCTAGCGAAACAAGCAATTTTGAAACATGATAAATGACAGTACTTAATACTTATAGATCACATTATACATAGCAGCTTGATTTGAAGTAAATAGACCAGTAAAGCTCGTGAAGTTCATTCAAGTGAACGTCTTTGTTTAATCGTTTTTTCTAACACAAATCGTCGCTAAATTGTGCCGTTGGTAATTAATAATGAATTTTGTTCCCAGATAACTGAAACTTGCGGTACCAAAAATACGTTGTATTGTTGTGATATCAGCATGATAAGACACATATACACACCATTTGGAATTAACGGACACATCTATAACCATAAAACCATATTTAATAGTTAAACAGAAGATTACAGCCATAATCTCTACAAACACAATAAAACCTTGATAGTTTTTTCGCACAACACAGGAACGAAAGTATCACTGCAGCAAAACAAATATTATGATAACATACCCTGAGCAAACGTCGCTTCAACTGAAAGAGCTATAAGAGATTTGATGGTAACGTACGTTACAACTCTCATGGCAGCTTTAGAAGTCGCTAAAGGTGTCGAAGGCCCGTTTGTGTTTACTAATTGGGAATAATAACCAGTTGTTTTTTTTAAATTTGAATACAGCGAAACTAGTCAACGTGCGGATGGTTAATGAGCGGGCCTATATGTCGGTGGTAAAAGACAAGAGGCAGTTGACAAAGAGCTAATAAAATACGCACTGTTAACTGAAACACTGTTGATGGCTTCTTGAATTCCATCGTTATAGTATATTGTACAAAGCGTTGTTCTTTGCACCGTTTAGGTGAAGGTTAACGAGCTAGCTGTCTCGTTTATAGGTGCCATTTATCTTTGTCAACTACGGCAAGAGTTTACATGCATCTACCGCAGTTAATTTGAGCGCTTTCTTATATTACTGGAGACAAAACAACGAGAATGCGTTGGTCAAGGCGCGTTCGGTATAGGTAAACCAGCTAGGTTAACCATTGTTTTATTATACTGTAGTGGATCAATAGTTTTCGCATGCACAAAACTCGTTGACCCTACATTTATAATCTTTAAACAATGCAGACCAGCTCATAGGAATTCAAGAACGAACGCGCCGTAAGAGATTCACAGAGTTATGCTTCTTGCTGATTTATCCTTGCAATTCAGAGCTAGTCGTGGCTATGAATACCTTAGGAGGATTCCTTAGTGCAAAAAGGCAGTGTTATAATAGCAGATGCGATAATTAATTATAAGGTTTTTGCGTTGGTACAGGGGTCAATGCATATCTGGGTGAGCCGTGACCGCTGCAGCTGGTGTTGCCCCATCACAAAATTAATGTTGATCCGAAGTGTTGGTCTCTGCTTTTTTAGACGGTACTTCTTCCTGATATATATATTATATAGACTGGGTAGTGCATCTGTATAAAGCAAAATGAAGCCAGAGTATATGGCGGTCATATTGGACTGCATCACTCTATGCTACTGACACTAACCTTGTACTTTGTATTAAAATAGGACCAGATGTACTTCCTTAATTTGAAATATTAGTGCAACTGAGGCAATTCAATATGGCCGCCATTGGCACATTATTCACCGAATCTGCTATATAAATGCACTATCCACTCTCTATATAAAGATCATTGGTTTTCCCAACTTGCATCTTAGGTGGAGCTGGTAGGAGTGTACAGTATAAACTTCGCATGAACATAATTGAAGTGCATCAGCAAAATAAAGGGAAAAAACCAATAGGTCTGTTGATGGTTTTTCATTGATTTTGATGATGGCGTTTATACTAGTTCAGATTTTGGGAGCGGCGAATTATATTTATAAACATGAATGCTGAAATATTTTTCACTGAGGAGAATTAAGTCGATCCATCATAAAGGTTGATTTCTACTTGCTATTTTTATCGCGCGATCTACTTTTTGGGATCGATTTCTCTTGTCTCGTGGTATGTGAACCAGAACGGATTTGGTTCATTTCTCATGAGACAAAAGAAAGCGATCGCAAAAAGTAGATCGTGCGATAAAAATAGCAAGTGGAAATCAAGGTTAACTGGTATCAGAGCGCCCCAGTCGTGAAAAGAATTTCCACCCTCTGAGCACACTACTGGTGCTCTAGGCTGACTTCTTCAAAGGCGAGATAACCATAGCTGAGGTTAAAACGTTTTAGGATTTAAGCTAAGGCAGATTTCAACAAGTGGCCCCTGGCAAGTGACGGGTACTGCTGAAAAACACCATATGATGTGGTGTCCCTGGCGTGCTCCACTCTATTTGCCCAATGAGGTAAATATATCTCAACGTATATAGCTAATTCGAACAAGATTGTCTGCTAAAGAACTTCCACCATCAACTCTAAGGCATGTTGGTTGATTCTATTTATAGGCCCAAAGCAAGGGATTTTACAAAACAGCGATAGACACTTCCAAATTTGCTTGAATACACACGAGACAATGGCATGAAATCGAGGCGGGCAATGATATCTATTGTAATATGGTGAGTTTCATTGCCAGCCTCGTTTTCGTACTATTGTGTCGTGTGCACAGAACCAAATTCTGGAAGTCTCTACTATAAAGCATATGGTTTAGCTAACGACAATCGTAGACCTAGTCGGTCATTTTAGCCATATATAATAATGCTCTTTAGACAAGCGACACTCTGCATCAGTCGCACAACTTTGCTTTACTGTTCGTTAGAGGTTTTGGTAGCACTGTGCTCTTTCTTTGAAACAGTTGTTCGCGTAACTCGGTGCTAAGAGCACCACGAGAGAAAATAAAATGCTGCTATGTTGATGGCAGCTAGGGGTTCAAATCTATATGGCAAAGATTTCGTACTTAGAGCCTGTTCACATGGAGAGATTTCAGCCCGGGATAGGATTTCATCCCGGCTGCTGAGATATGGAAAATAAGAGAAGTTATTTCAATGACACAAGACAATATTATGTCGATTTAAAAAAGCACCTTTCTTATTCAAATTATTCCTCTCGTTTCCATACGTCAACTGATGGGATGAAATCCTAGCTCCATATGCCGAACAGGCCCTTAGTAGGGAATGATGTATTTGGTGTTTTATAGTTCACCATATAGAAGTTCGTTTGTCTTGTACGACTAAATTATCATGCGGAAGGTAAACTAAACAACACGCCTACATGAAGGACTTGCTCACTGGGCGTTCAGAATGCGTTCTAACAAGCCAAGAGTAGAAAGGCGGCGAACTTGCAAATGTGTCTAGGTTGTTGACGTCTCGAGCGCACGAAAGTCCTTCATCAGAACGAAGATGGCGTTTTGATGAGGGCTCTCGTTGGAAACGTCAGCAACTTATTGACAGTGACTGACTGAATGAGTAACCATCATATTTCCACTTTTGTCCTTCCACATCACAGTCCGGCCTACGCAGTGCTACAGCTTTTTGGTTCCCACTGCAGGTTAATTGGTTTAAGAGGGTGTGCAATCGAATCAGTTCATATATAATGATGCCTTTAGCTGCGCTGTCCATTTTAGATAAAAGACCTCAGGTCTTTGATCCATAGAAAACTCTCGTCTATAATATATCAAACTGAAGCTCTTGAGAAAATCTATTTGCTGTGCAACTTTCAAAACTGAAGCTCAAAGAAAAATTTGTTAAAAATACCAAAAAAACAATTTAACAACAAAAGACGAATTTAGGGCAAATATATAATTGTTGTATTTTTAACAAATTTCCCTTTGAGCTACAGTCTTGAAAATTGCACAGCAAATAGAGCTTTTCAAGAGCTTCAGTTTGATATATAGCACAGCATTCAGTGTGAAGTATTTCTTCTCATAACTCAGAAAGACTAAAATGTCAAGGCTTAATTCATGCAATTTCTCCCCCCGAGTTAGCGTTCCAGTTGTTTACATAGTTGTACTAGATCATACGCGGTATGCGCGCCAGCTTATCATAGACACAACATTTCACAAAGGGTGTAATGCGGAGAAAAGCATAATCTTCTGCTCTGGCAAGCTCATTCCTCCAAGGTTTACCAACATGCTATGCTATCCAAGGTGGTATAGGAAAACGCAAACATGCATGCGAGTATAGAAACCCTTTAGGATATACATTCTGAGGCAAAGAGCAAACGGCAGACTTAGCATTTGAAACTAAAGTTGAACAAATGATTTCTGAGAACAAAAATACTAACTTGTCTATCAATTTTGAAACTCTGCCATAATTGGAGCAGTAAAGGCTGGCCGATGAGAGTTACTTACTAATATGTAATCAAAGCCATGGGCCTATTGCTATAGACTTAATATATTTTGTCAAATAAAGTGCGCAAATTTTTGATAACATATGTATTGTATAAATATATATAGAAGTAAATACATTTATAATCATAGGATATAAAATTTACAGCCCAGGTTTAACCAGAAGCCATACACATATTACATAATTATTATTGTAACTAATGTTATTAGTTGGCAAATTTGGTATCGTTCAGATATTTCCACTCCTCCGTGTTGTGCTTTATTTATAATCACGAGTGCATTAGTCAAAGTATGTATATATAAGTTTTTGAAATTAATTGCATTTACATCAATAGTATTTGGGCAGTAATTTTATTAGGATCATAATAGCGAATTGTACGGGGTGGCTCACATTAGGACCAGAATTTAGACGTTTTTCGAGTCAAAATTAATTGTACCATATGTGGCGAAGATGTGACACAAATGCAAAAAGTATATTATATAGGTCGGGCGTGTGTTTCGCTATATGTTAGGTTAAATCTTATAATTATAGAGTCTTCATTATGTCAGGTTTATGTTAGTCCTGTGATGGACTGGAAGAAATAATTGAATTTCTCTCGACGAAAAAGCGACGTCGGCCAAACTGAGTTTTATCGAGTTTTAGTGTCCAAACATGTGCATTTTACCAAAAAAGCTGGATGGAGTGTGGCGTGGGAACTATTAGATACACAGTCAAAAGTAGTAGGGAGGCGAACTGCCATTCTTGTCTTAGACGTTTACCGATATTTTGAGAGCAATGGAAGGTACTCACCAAAGTGAGTAAGGCCAAAATTTACAAGTAACCACTATTATGTTACCTACCACACCCTTAGATAAAACATAATAACACACAGTCATCAAATTTGGGTCACATTTGCTCAGATGAAGTGGCTCAAATGGCCAGCAACTCAAACAAATTTGGAAAATTTAGCATATTTCTACAGTGTGTAGGTAATTTATTATTTAACTCAACGCATTTTATCGATTTACCGAAATGTTGAAATCAATTTTGATAAAAACTATTCGGGATATGTATGATACACCACTAATGTATTCATTCAAACATTATGTATTTTATAACGTACGTCTAATTTCGCAATATTTGCTTTGTGAAGCTTGTGTTATGCAATACGGATTTGGTGCAGTCAAAAACAAATTGATCAATTATATTTTAACAATATCTGCTTAAAATTATTAAGAATGTATCTTAATGCGATGAGTAATTTATATTATGGTTTAATTTTGATATGTTGCTTAATACGAATGAATTAGCTTTTCATTTGCCAAAAACTGCTGTCAACATTAAGACTGCTTAAAATTAGGTTTCGCTTAATTTATCCAAACATTTGTGTATATTCTTTAACCTAAATAAGTAAGTTGTAGTGCTACGTAAGCAGTGTTGTAACAAGCAAAAAGTGAAAAGGGTGATGAACTGCCAAGAGTGTAAATAATAGCTGACATGTTGAGCGAAAGCAGACGATCGCAGTTTGATGAAGTCCTTTTCGGATTTCGCTCGAAACGTCAGCTAGCTACTTTAAGGCCCAAATACACTGGACGCGATCCGTTAAAGCGACGCGAATTTTCAGATTTTGAATGGAAATAAAAAGGTCTGTTGACGTATTTTTACCAGATATATAAACAGAATAATTCATACAGTTACAGTGCTTTCGAATATTTGAAAAACCTCAAGCAGGAACAAAGTTTTCCGTCACTATATAACATTTGAAAATTTGCCTCGCGTTGCGGAATCGCGTCCGTGTTTTTGGACGGCAGTTTAACACCATTCTGCTTTTTATACAGACGCACGCACCCTACACGGCAAGTAATTAGCAACATATGCGTATTCCGACATAGATGCAATGCCGCCGGAACACTTTTATAAGTGGAGCAGCCTTAAATCATACGAAAGGTACAAAGTACAGAATGTTTGTATGGAACAACATTTTATCTTACAAATTACTTTAAAAACCATTAGACTGGTTCACTTAAATTCACGTTTGGACGAAAAACTGAGTAGAGCGGCCGTAGCCGTCCCAACCACCCGTGTCCCGGCGGCCATTAGATGTCTATACACTAGGGGTCAGCTACGTGCGTCATATTATGGTTATTAAGAACCACCAAGATTTTGAATATTGTTTGTATGTACAACAAAAGCAAAACAAAGCCAACGCATCGGCGATCGGAATAGCTGCGATAAGGTCAACGGCCTGACAAATGTTTTTTAAAAACACAGAATAATTCGCCGTTTGCGGCCTTCTTGATTCCACACCTTAGTACTTGGAGTAAAGCTGTGGGAGGCAGCGACATGCGTCATAACAACCTCACGATGGTTATTTCCTATCCAAATCTAATCGAAGATCTAAAACGCAATCGAACAGTAATATTCTAATGTTTTGTTATGATAGTTTGTTCAACTATAAGTGTATCGATGGAATCATCGGTAGAGTCAAATTCCATCGCGACCGCTTTCTGCTGAGTGGTATTTATCAGTGTACCATCTGATTTTAATGTAGGTACATTTACTGTAATAAGATGTATTGTGACTTAATTCCTCCATGCGAAATTTGTACACGGGATACAAGCCATCCGGCTCCATAGACAAGCCTCCTTTTTAATTAATTAAATAATCGCGCAGCTTGCTGTTGGTTTGTAATGTTGGCTCTATAGTGAGATACGAAATCACGTTTAACGCATGTAACATCTCGTGGGACCCAGCACCCGGGAGGAGAACAATTTTAAAATGCCGTCTGATATCAAACATAAAACGTTTGGGGTTTGTTCAAAAATCGTTGGGAATTTAGTGTTATTTTCGGGGAAAAACGTACGTTTAGTGCGCGAAATTCCGTCATAAACAAAAAAGAAGTGAACATCATACATGCACGGAGTATCTTTTGAATATGTATCCTTTAACATCACTTATCATTTGTGTTTCAAGTAACAAAAAATGAACTAAAAACTGGCATTTCATGACGGCTTTGTAGAAAATATTAAATTTATTTCCTCACTTGTTGTGCTTGTTCATAAAAATATTGATTTCACCATTCGAACCATTTCAACCATTCCGTGGTTATGAATTAATTAAGCGTTGTTCCACTTAAGAAAATAGCAAAAAATTCAAAGTACGGCGGTGCGTGCACCGTCCCGCAAAACATGTTTACTCAGATTTTGGCGAAACATGCAATGTACATAGACTGCGGTAGAACGAGGCAAACATTTGCA
Organism: Virgularia gustaviana; assembly: GCA_025770025.1. Lineage (NCBI taxonomy): Eukaryota > Metazoa > Cnidaria > Anthozoa > Scleralcyonacea > Virgulariidae > Virgularia > Virgularia gustaviana. The sequence goes on from JAOTOK010034190.1 coordinate 21,202, forward strand.
TCGCCTGCCAAGTTGAAAACACATAGACTGCGGTAGAACGAGGCAAACATTTGCATCGCCTGCCAAGTTGAAAACATGACGAGTACACAAAGGTGTTCAATGCTGCTTCTCAACTGACGGAGTAGCGCGTTTGAGCTGTCAACGGAGACAGCGATAAAACAACAAGTCGGGAAGTAGCTCGATTAAAAAGGATGTTAACAAAAAGACGCGAAATATATACGGGGTTGATTAGAAGAGGCCAAGGTTAGCGCAAAGCAAAGCAAAGCAGAGCAAAGCAAAGCAAAGCAAAGCAAAGCAAAGCAAAGCAAAGCAAAGCAAAGCAAAGCAAAGCAAAGCAAAGCAAAG
>JAOTOK010034191.1:0-10450 GCA_025770025.1 Virgularia gustaviana
ATGTTACACGCAATTTGATTGGCTTGCGTTTTTGACGAACCAATCACATTGCATGTAACATCACGTTTTCCTCACTTCAATGACGTCATTATTAAAAAGGTCTATTGACATTGATTCACTCACATACAGTATCTCACAAAGGCTCTTAAAGTGTACTTTGTTTAGCTTCTTCCTTCTCATTTTAGGCATAGAAATGTGCACAGTAAAGCAGTTATTGAGTATACTAAATGCTTGTAAATACAAAATTTTCACCAATCTGTTTATATCAACAATTTGTGAAGTGGTACTGGAAAACACCTCACAGACCTCAAGAAAGTAGGGTAGGTACTGGAAAAACAAACCTCAAAGGCCTCATAGAAATATGAATAAGCGGTTTTAAAATCTTTCTCCTCAGCATGTAGTATACCTGTAGACCAGAAGAATATTAAAGACAATATTTGACAAATACAGCAAAGCATTATAATGATGAAAAGTACCATGATTAAAAATGAAATAAATACACAACCATGTTAACACAAACCTGACTGCATGTCTAAGGCTGCCTATAACAAATACAATAGATACAGCTAGAATTAGGAAATGCACATCTGTACTCCTTCACAAGATAAAATCGGGCTGGTATATGACTTGACAATACTATAGTTTACCTGCAACTTTGGTGGACAGTATATCCCATTGGCTGTGGTCCGTGCTGACGTTAGCGCTGCCCTGAACAAAATAAATGAAAGCTATTGGCACACTGACCATGAGTAAAATACTGTGAAATAATTGCAACTATATTGTACAGGGTGACCATTTCATACTCAGCACATTGACGGTCTCCACATACTGGAAAATACTTTAATTTGATTACAAATTATTTAGCTGTACCTAGATTTTGGAAGATTTTTTAGAGAGTGATAAATTTTGCTTTCCAACAACTGTACTTCAACAAGTAACATTTTATCATCGAGTTTCTTGAGCTCTTTTAGTAGTTTTGAACCTATTACATAAAAGTAAATATATATATACTGCAAGTACTGTACATGCATGATGCTTACATAGATTAACAAATTTAAATTAAATGCACAATATGCATATTTTTACCAAGTGATAAAGCTTTGCTATATTCCTTCACAGCATAATATAAACCAACAAGTCTTGACTAGATGAAAAATAATTAAGAAATTTTATTTTTTGTACAAAGAACTTTCCAACTAATCTAATACCTTAGTAAGATAACATTTAAAGGGCATATGATATAATAAATTCAGAAACATGTTAAAATCTGTGTTATCTAGTTAATCTGCATTTGCACAATGCATTTTGTACTAAGACTTAAACAGTATTTAATATTATTTGCAATCTATGACTAAAGTAGTAATACTTGGTTTGTATCGGCAGGTCAACCATCACACACCCTTCTTTCTCTAGATTAATAAAACTAACTACAACTGTACATCAAGCCTGGATTTATGTTCAATCAAGCCGCCACACAAGTAAAATCAACTGTTATCATTTGATGGTCATTTTTAAGTATTATAAAGGTTGAGATATTTTTTATATCCTATAATACAGTATGTGAAAAAATATTGCATTCTATATATGAATTTATGTGTACTAACTAACTTTCATTGGTACATCACTTTGACTCTTGCACAAAATATGACATATTTTTAGAGGTTTACCAAAACAGCCCCATGGTATCACTAGTTGTAGCATTAAACGTATGGCTGCTGATTACATGAAGCATGTGCTTAATACCTCCAAAGCTTGTCGTAGGAAAACTCTCTTTTCTTGCTTTGCCCAATCAATACACTCAATACACAGATCAATCTAGAATTATAAAACAGTTAACATACAGTTAAATGTCAGGCTGAGCATATTTTACTGCATGTACTGTAATCACATGGGCCTTACACCAGGCATGATGAAAGGTACATATGTGATTGTGCACTTTACTACCATTTACATTTTTACTACTGAAATTAGGAAACAATCCACATTATCCACAAACAACAAAATATTGCCAGTTCTAGATGTTGCAGGTGGCAGAGACACAAAGTTCTAGGCAACACATGGTCCAACAGTCATCCAACATCATTGGAATATTCGGTCAGGTCAACAGCAGAGTTGAGAGATCAGCAGGCAGTGAATCCATGGCAGTGGGGGGACCACAGCCACTGTCGAGTTGATTGTGAGAGAGAAAAGATGGGTCAGTGAGAAACAAAAGTGAAAGCCCAGTTGATGACGTACAGCAATACGGAGGCCAGTAACCAGTGATGGAGCAAAATGGCCTCTATTACAGTGTGCTCGTGTCTAACAATAAATGGCTGTTTGTTGAAAACCGAAGCATGGAGCATTACAGAAGGAAAAAAATTAAACAAAACGAAGCAAGCAGTTGGAGAATAAGATGTTGAAGTTGCCGACGAAGAGGAAAACACAAATGTAGTAAATAATTTTATTGCAAATTCATCATTAAATAGTCTGTACCAATGCAAATATAATTATAATTACAATTTTTACAACTATTGTATGATCCCCAGGTGCCCGTGCCTAGGCCCTAGGGGAAGTAACAAGTACCCCTGCAATTAACTAAATATCATTTTTATTTTATAAAAAGACATGAAAAACCAAACCTCAGTTCCAGTCGATACTTCCATATCAAGGAAGAGATCCAACAGTTCTCGGACCATTTTAGCAGCTTTTGCTTTTGATATAAGCAACAAAAATGGCCGAATAAACTTGACCAACCCTTCAAGTTCTACAAATGAGAAGGATAAAAATGTACACATTTTAATGATTTAGTAATTTTCAGGTTATAATTTGTTATGCATTGTATTTGTTGCATCAAATTTTAAGTATTTTGATCAGCAATTGATAGCACACCTGCTGCACGTCCATGTTTTGATAATAACCTTCCTAAATCAAGCACAGCTAGTTCTTTGACACGGAGGTCCTCCTCATTATCAGCTTGAACATCTCTCTTTACTTCATAATGAAAAAAAACAATATTTAGTATTTTAATTAATCACAATGAATGAATGATCTTTAGTAGGGAAAGGCAATTCCCATAGTCAAGCAACAAGTAACAAGTTGTTCATTCTACAGACTTCCTACAACCTTGTTCTAACATTTCTATATCGTCCATGCAACCATCAACTTATTAACAACTTCAATTTGATATCCACAAGGCTCTACAGCAAATATTCATATTGTATTGACAAACTCAAGTCTCAAACTCAAAGACGTGTACAACACCGTGACCGTGTACGGTGTAGCAACTCGTTAGTCGTTTTATATACAACTTGTTAACAAGCAGTTGCTAAAAGTTCGTCAACTTTTAAGTTCGAAATGTTACATTCTTCATAAACATCTGAAACATACCTATTGCGGAGAGTAGTTCCATAGCCTGTTCATGGTCTTTATGTGCGATGTGTTCAGCTTTCTTCAGTTCGTCCTCCATTTTGTTAATTTTGCTCCGTTGCGCATGCGCGCCGGCGGACAACGAGTCTGATTTAAGAAGACTGGGTGCTATCTGTCTATTATTCTTGAAAACATAAAAACGGTATTTACAAAGTTGCATAGCACAGCGAGGTCTTATTAATCCCAGTAGCTTGTTCGGCTCGGATCATTAGTGTGAAATGTTAACGAGTGTGCAATTAATAAATTGACCAGTGTCAAAATGGAATCAAGTATTTGACCATGTCGTGCCCAGATCCTGGTATTTGACGGAAGTGAATGCGAAGCGGAAATGTTTATATATGCCAGATTCCTGATTAGTATGCTATACCCACATGGAACCCACGCAGGACTGTTTATATTGTAAATTATAACAGGCCGTCAATGATCTCTACAACCACTGGCGCTGAAATTACGATTTTTTAGTATTAAATCATCATGTCAACTGAAAAAGCCATTTCAGAGCGGCTGTTATTGAAAAGTAAGCCATTTTAGGTGCAAAGTCAAAGTGTTCGATATTGCTATAATTATAAAATGATGACAGTATCATGTATCACTATCTATCAGTATACTTGTCATTTGTCAATATCTCGACTCATGTTTTTTAGATGGCGAAAGAGCTGAATATGAGGTCGGCACGTCAGAAATGGGAATACAAGCGGATTTTTCTGACGAAGAAACAAGTGAAACAGATAGTAACGATGACTGGTTGTCATCAGAAAATGCTAGTGCGAGATTCTCACGCAGTCCTGTAAAATCAGAGCCCACAGTGGCTCCAACTGTCCAGGCTGATAACCCCGCAAGTCGTATAAAGGCACAGAAGAGGAAGGCTATTGAGTTAAAATACTTTTTTGGTGATGATATACCGAAGAATGAGTTGGAAAAAAGTAAGTATTCACATCACATTCACATTGTTCCTGGAGGTCCAAGACTGAAAGTCTCCAAGCTTAAAGGTACTGTAGTTAGGGGGTCTTTTTTCCCCAGTTATGCCCCACCCCCCACCCACCCATTATTGGCTTAAAGAATCTTGTAATAAACACTTTTTGATGCCCAATGATCCTGGAAGCAGTATTCTCAAATTCAAAAATTTCTCAAATGTTTATTTATAGAAATATAATAAAGTTTAATAATATATTTACACTACCAGTATATAAATATTGCGACACTTTCTACTATAAATAAAAAGTAGTTTTCTCATCAACCTTGATCAAGGTTTAAATGAGCAATTCAGATTAATTAGTCAGTTTACTCAGTTCATGATTGATATGACGTTTTCTATACAATAAATTGCTAATAAAGCTATTCATTTTATGCTCCTGCCTTAGTTAGTAAAGCAGATGTTGTAGTGCCACCTGGTCTACAAATCAACAAGTCCACAATACCAAATTCAGGTCATGGAGTTTTTGCCAAATGTGAAATACCAAAATATGATTTCTTTGGTCCATATGTTGGTGAAGTTATTGAGCCAAAAGATGCAAAAGGTCATGAGGACTCACCTTACATTTGGGAGGTATGAATTTGTAAAAAAATATTTTAATTAATTCCAATTAATAATCATAGGACAATAATATAATAGGCCCGGCTGATTTATTAAACTTCAAAGGGATCAGCCATGATGCAAATACTAATGATAGTTTATAAATTCTATTATAATTCTATATCTATCTCTAATTTCTTAAATGTTATCACTATTTTCGTTTCACCTAGCAGTAGTAAATTATTATCAATTATTTTTTTCTTGTGATCATTTCATTTACACCTGGGAAATGGAATCCGAAGGTTTGTTGTTGCTTCTTGAAGCATTCTCTGTTGTGAGTAAAATTGCTGGGCACAAGGTTATGTGGACAATTACTGAGCCAGCACCAAAAACTAAACTGTGACAAATAGTGCTGCTACTACCTTAGTTTGTAGCAAACGTATACTAATTCAGTACCCAATAATTAGTGACTTGTCATCAACAGTTGGTGTACTCAAGAGAGTTATTGAGCATATGTAAAAGTGGTGAGAGAAAATTAGGCAAAAAGGCAATATCTGAGACTTAATTACTAACATTTGTGTGCTCTCCCAACTTTTCTAAGTGCTCAATAACTCAGCATACTAAAATCATTATCTGATGAAAATTGAATAAAATTTCCAATGCTTTCTAGCAATACCATGAACGTCATGCACAATTTTAGAGTTGTTGAGTGTGCTTATCAGTAAATCAGCAAGCGTGCTTATTATTTAATTTTAGTAGAAATGCAACAGGTGATTATCGCAAATGCCGTGCGCTGATTGGCTTACCTACCTCTGACTAGTTAATTGTGCGATAATCACCTCTTTCGTAATGGCCGCCCGCTTTGTTGACTTCAGTGAGTATAATTATGCATCGTTGTTGACGTTTTTTTTACTTTTTCCGACTAACCACCTGTTGTATATTTTCTACTAAAACAAATAATCGCCTCAGGCTCGGTGATTATTCACCGATATTCACCCTCGGCGATAATTTGTTAAATATTATATATTTAATAATAATAATTAATAACAGGTACAGTATGTATAAGTAATTATTATTAACTCCATGGTGAAGCAGTTGTATCCTTGCCAATAAATTTCATAAGAAGCTATGAAAATTAATATACAGAATTTAATAAATGGAAAGTAAACACCTAATATTATAACGTACTGTTTGCTCACAACATTGTTGGTCTGCTTTCATCGCGTTATACATCATTGATTCATTGAAGATGTCTCTATCAGTATCGTTGATATTTTTCATGAAAAAAACCGTTGGGGAAAACCGGACCGTTAACGGAGCAATCTGATTGGCTAGAAATGATGGATGCCGGACCGCTAAAAATGAAATAACATATTAAACCGCGTGCACTTCGTCATCAACAGTTGCAATTACTTACTAGCTATCACACCGTGTGAATTACTAATGAACAAAAACTAAGTAAATTACTCAAAGTGAAACTGGATATTTGTTATTTAAAATGCAAAGCCATTGTTTCCTTTTTTGTAAAAACAGGTAAAAGATGATTATGGGCAAATAAACTATTACATTGACGGTCGGGATGTCTCTCGCTCAAACTGGTTAAGATATGCTAAGTGTGGCCGTACTTGTGAAGAACGTAACTTAAGAGCGGTACAGTATGAAAAGAATATTTATTATATGGCTACTAGAGATATCCATGTTGGTGAAGAACTTCTTACATACTTCGGGGAAAATTATGCAAAGAAAATGGGATACGAACTTCAGAATTTTACCCGTATGTATATAATTTGCATATCAAAACAATTGTAATTGCACATTTCATTTTTTGGGGGGCTTTGAATCTGTTCCTTTATTGAATATAAAAGTTTAAAACACTTTCCCTTTAGCTAACACCGAAAGCCTCGAGTGTCCTAACTGCAAGAAAATTTACTCGAACGCGACATGTCTTATCGGTCATTTGAAATATAAATGCAATTCCGGAGTACAACGGAGTATCTTCGTGCCTCAACCGACTGATTCCGACAGCCCTGTTGTCAAACTTGATCTGCCTGATGACGTCATAGACCGAGAGAATGAAAAGCTGAAGAAGTTTCGATGTACGGTTTGCAACAAGGGGTTTATTCGTAACTACACCTTACAATGTCACATGCTGTCTCATACTGGAAAGAAAGATCATAAATGTGAGACGTGTGGTAAAGCTTTCACATTAGCTAAACACTTACAGCGTCATCGTTTGGTTCATTCAGGAGAGAAGCCTTACAAGTGTCATCTGTGTGGCAAATCATTCTCACAGCAAGGCAGTTTACAAGGTCACAGCCGCACGCACACAGGAATTAAACCATACAAATGTGAGGTGTGTGGACGGGCATTTTCATTACAATCTCCTTTGTTGTCCCACATGAAAACCCACACTAAGGAGAAATCCCACATATGTACAACATGTGGAAAGGCATTCACGCATCGCAACACGTTAGTTCGACATGAATTGACCCACAGTGGTAAACGACCTTACAGTTGCACCAAATGCGGTAAAATGTTCACACAGACTAACGATCTTAAACGTCACAGCCGTATTCATTCAGGTATCCGTCCTTATAAATGTCACTTGTGTGACAAGTCGTTCGGGGTGGAGTTTACTTTAGTGTGTCATATCAGGACTCATACAGGGATACGCCCTTACACTTGCGCGTATTGTGATAAGACGTTTACCCAACCAGGGGCAAGACTCAAGCACATACGTAGTGTCCACCCAGGCCAACCAATCCCAGAACAAACTATTAGTACGAAAATGGAGACCTCCAAGTCACTCATGCCCAGCGCTGTAAATATCGAGAAAGTTCCCGCAGAGGATTCGTAGCCTGATGTTGAGAAAAATAGCAATTAGTTATTATAGGTAAACTGTAAGTAGTAAAATAACGATAATGTGATTTAGCTTAGTGGAGTAAATGGAATGTGTTTTTTGTGTAATTAATATAGAAATAATGACACAGTGTGAACGTTATGTGCCTCCTTAAAGCATTGAAAACTTCGAGTTTTATACATTGTCTGCGTGCTCGCATATTAGAACTCCAGATAAGGCCAAAACACATTGGACGCGATTCGTCAACGCGAATTTTCAGATTTTGAATGCAATAAAAAAGTTTGTTGACGGCATTTTTACCAGATATATAAACAGAATAATTCATACAGTTACAGTGCTTTCGAATATCTGAAAAACCTCAAGCAGAAACAAAGTTTTCCGTCATTAAAGTTCTAAAAGTCGCGTTGCCAAATCGCGTCCGGTGTATTCAGGACATGGAGTACCAGAATTCATTTTAAAAAGTGTAGTAAGTCTTCACCTCGGCCCTGGTCAGCTGATAACCAGTTGGCTGCCTGTTTAGATTACTCAATGATGCTACATAAAAGTTGGAGTGCTGCGTAGGCAGGCAAATAACCAGCCGAAAAGGTGGTGAACCGCCAAATGTCTGGAAATTCGCATTACAGTATTTGAGCGAATGATGAAGGGCTTTCGTTAAAAACGTCACCTAATTTTCAAACATTTGTCAGTTAACCGCCCTTTCGCCCTTTACGTTACATACATTTGAAATTAAGCGGCTTAGCTGGTAGATGACGGGTTCGATGTTCGTCATTTCCTTCGCGGGAAAAGTTTTAATTCTGCGATTTGTTCCCTAGTTGTGATATAAAGTTTGTTGATACCATTTCAAGCTATATGGCGACTACAAGTCAAAATACTGCGTTTTCTCTGGGATACTCAAGTATGATCCCCCATATACCCCCCGCAGACAAAAGACCTGCATGGCTTCTGCGTAAATATCTTACGTTTATGCTCTGTCTTTTATGTTCCATTTATGAAAAACTCAAATCCGTACAGAACGGGCGAGTAGGGTAATTCCTGATTTTGTATCTAAACGATGTTTTCAAATGCACAAAATGGCTATTTTTCATAAAAACTCACTGTATGGTAACAAATTCACGGCAACCAGGTGTTTAATTCGACGCTTGTGACGCAACTGAATTTAGAGATTTTTTGAATGTAATATAATTAGAAGTTGCAATTCCTGACCAAAAATTTGGATACTCCTGTCTACACGCGTAAAAATATCACATGCTTGGACAACTTGATATTCATGCTTGAACTGCTGGCCAGCTAAATCCATGTTGAAATCAGGCTTGAACAACTTGATATCATGCTTGAACAAGTTTGACAGTTTATCAACCCTTGTTCAAGCATGATGCATCATGCCTGTTCATCCTTGTTCTATCAGGCTTGAACAGATACATCAAGCATGAACAGCCATGATATCAAACATGAACAAGGGTTGATAAACTGTCAACTTGTTCAATCCCCAAACGAACAATGTTATAATGTTCGAGTGTAACAGAGCATTTCACACAGCCCCCCGGAAAAATAAGAATATTAATTTACTTCATATGATCCTGGGGCCAGGAATTTTGTATTTCTGGTTCTGTAGGACGAGTCATAGGACAATCATTTACATCTGCTAAACTACTATATTTAGGGCTACGAGTTTACGACCATAAATAAGTAAAATAACCGTCTGCCAAAGTACTTTGCAATAACTAACGAATTTCTGTCATATTTAAATTAAACGAATTATTTTAATGGCACATTTTATACATTGTGATTGCAATTATTACAATCGCTTAAATTAAATCATTGCGCAAAACATTGGTATATGTGATGAATTGGAAATTTTACAACTTAAATTTCAAATTTTGCATTTTCCAATAAAGCCTAACTTTAATAAAACTAGTAGTTAGATGTTATTGGTAAATTTACAGAAGTGTCAGTAATATTGGGATTTTTTTCTTTTCGGAGAGCGCGTTTAGTTCATTTCTCATGCATGTAGCTAATAAAGTTACTTTCCTAGCTACCAGCAAGCATTTTGCACCGTCGATTACCACGCTAAATGTTCAACATATTAAACGTGTTAATGAATCGTGCTAAATGTTATAAATCAACCTTGTACGGCCATATTATACTGCATGTCTTCTAGTCAATGTCTTGTTTGACATTCCTTTTTATAAAATAGTATAAATTCTTATATACTATATATAAACATCTGCATGGGTCTTCTTGTTTCATGTGTAGTGCTTGCCACGATTTCTGAAAATCTTGCAGACACAATCACACAATGTATTGTGTCGTCGCGTCACTGTTCTGACATCATTCACTGTTACTCAGCAGACCATTTAGAACACCCGAGGCAAGGAAAGTCCATTTAAAATTGGAGACCAAGATAGCAATAAATAACAGCAACACACTGGCTTCGGGCTGGCATGAGTGATTTCGTTTTCCTAGCTTCCCAGGCTTGAATTCAGCTATAATAAAAAATACAATAGTCATAATATTGATAGTAATAGTGTGTCTCTTAGTTTACAAAATGCGCAAGTCCTTGGATGATAACAGTAAATTGATGGTGAATCATTTTTAACTTTATTATTATTATTATTATTATTATTATTATTATTATTATTATTATTATTATTATTATTATTATTATTATTATT
>JAOTOK010034202.1:0-10444 GCA_025770025.1 Virgularia gustaviana
TCGTGAGTGGTGAATACGAACAAAATGAAACCCATGCACGAGTGCATTAGCGTACCCACATTGCCCGAAAGCCATACTACTAGTTGTTAGTAATGTAAAGACCAAGAGGCAGGGACGCATGCAGCCAGGGCACTGAGTCCGGTTTGACTGTAACGATAATCCCGAGGTTGATCACTCATAAGAAAGAGACGGTTTGTTAGAAACCGATAATCAGGAACTTAGATCAGTTGAGATAAGAAACTTGGTAAATGTATAACCATTACACCTTGAAGACAGAGGCTGCAAATTTGAGAGTTCCATCTGTTGTTTATAATGCGCACCGCCGAGGTGGCTACGCGACTGTCTCAAGCCTTGAGATCGCACGGGAAACAACTACTGTACAAGGCCGTAAACCTAAGCGCATCATTTCCACGCGTCCAAAAACGTGATGATAGAACGCCGTCTCTTGTTCTGTACGAAACATCGGTCGACAACGATCTAAACATGCATGGCAAGATCTTCGTTGTTCACAATGGGACCGCGTCAGTGTGGACTCCGGCATTGTGGTATCCACACTGAGTGTTCGACTACATCAGTCATGCCACGAGCCAAGGTTGCGTGCAATACCCAGGAGATCCCGATATACCTTTTAACTCACACCACTTCTCGTTTACAATTCGTTTACAATTTTAGGGAAATGTGTTGGAAAATTATAAACAACTTAATCAGCTTATTGTGGACACGTATAACGAAGAAAACCAAAAGATAATTGGGTGTCCAACAACGCAACAGGTCAGTATAACAACGATTTATCCTTAGCCGTGGATGCATGGGTCCGACTTAGTATTATCCCACCTCGTAACCTGACCCTCCCGTAGTGACACAACCAATGTTTCAAGCACGTGCTCAGTGCGGTAGCCAGCCCGACGATTTAGTCCTGCTATGCAAATTTTAAACATTACCATTTATTCATTTCTTTAGAAATCTATTGTTTTTACGGACAGTGAACATCGAAAAATTTGCATAGCAGGACCAAATTGTCAGGCTGGCTACGCCACTGCACGTGCTGGACATTTCGAATTAAAGTCATTCATTCAAAAAATGGCTTTCGCTCGGAACGTTAGTAACTCTGAACAGATTTGGCATTTCGCCAAACCCATTTCTGCTTTTTGTTTTTTACTTCATATTGCTTAGCCAGCGTTACAACGTTTTGGAAAACATACACCCTTGTTGTAATTGAACGTTGTATAGTGATAAAGTGACAGTAAAAGTAACTAACAAAACCAGTAACAATAGTAAAAGTAAAACAACAGTGCAATAGTAATATAATTTTCCATTGGTTATTTTATAGATCTCCTTGTTGCTATCTATAACCTGAATACATGAAGCCGTCAGTCTTTCAAAATTTTATAGAGTAGCTCACTTTACATTCCGTGCAATGGTTTGAGTATGAAGTAAAGTACAAGTGATTCATTATATTATGGACATATAATGGTTCAGAAATTCCGAAATAAATGTATGTTTGTTAATGTAGATTTATACTCGTAGTCTCCTCTTCGATTTTTGGGTACGATTGGAGCCACATCATCAATTCCAAAATCATTAAATCCATTAGCACCAACCAACGATATCCGGTAACCAGGTGGTATGTTACATTGGTGGGCAAGTGGTCCCGGACAATATCGAATGATGGTTTGTAATTTTAAAATCACTTCCAATATTTTGCATGCACGCATCTTGAACATTTTTGTAGACTCATATGTTTCTGGATTATTTACATTACTGTATTTACAAAATAATTACAAAATCCTTTGCTATCGTGAATATGATTCTCTCTCTAGTTAACCACAACAGCAGCAAGATCCTCTTTCTCTAACAATCTTGTTTCACGACGTCGCTGTGGCTTTTGTGGTCGTTCAGGTAGTTCTGGTGGCAGTTTAGTGATGCGCGTTGAATGAGGAAATTTCAATGTTGAACGGATCCTTTCAATCACCAAACTATGTACGATAGCACAAAAGAAGAGGATGTGAGGATTATATAGTGAAGATCAGTATATTATAGTAGAGCATTCGGATTTGATCTCTTAAAATAATATTTATAGTATTTAGTAATGCAGACAACTATTAAATGCAGCAACATACGACAGACATATTCTTACTTGACAAATTGTCGGATTTCTTTCAGCTGCATTCTATATTCATCATCTTCATGCCGCGGAGGTTTTATCTTCTTCGAAGCCTAAGAAATAGTGTTGACTAAATCATTTACTGTTGTCATAGCTTTATATATCTGAAGAATTGATGTCAGCTGTATAACTCTGGGTTCGCGATGTCAGTGTTCATAGGTCCTAACATGATCCTAACTATATGTATATCTAATCCACTAGAAGTGGTGGGATAGAAGTCAGTTTGGCTTCATATGACACTACATTTCCATGCAGGCTTTTGCTGAACATTGAATCTGCCGTTCGCCCCACCGCAGAATGCGTCATTCGAATGCGCAATTAAACTCTATGGCGCACATTGTTAACATGGTGCATGGTTTTCAGCCCGGGCTGAGTTCCAGCCCGGTTAACCAGGCTGAAGTTTCCGGCCTTACAATACAATCATACACAGTAAAATACAATACGCGATTACATGGGAAAAATTCAGCCCGGGCTGGAATTTCAGCCCGGCTCGAGCTAGCCGTCACGCATGCATTTCCTGTCGCAGCAACATGGCTTCACGAAGCCCAAAAAAATTAGCCATGGCCCTGAAATTAGCCATGTAATCGAGTTCAACCTAATCGGCCCCTAAATATAAATGTGTATGCACGTTCAATTTCCTTGATTACCTTGTATAACATCGTCTAAGAAACTAAAACTCTAAAACACTAGAATTTAATTTCGCCAATGCTACGGAAATTTAAACTATAACTCACAACCATACCTTTAACCGGGCTCCAACATTAAATCGTATTGTATGACGTCCATAATTGTATGTTATAATAACGCTATCCTAAAATAGAATAAAATAATTATCTAATTGTTGAACAGCTGCTGTAGTCTTATAGAAAATATTATATTCACAGCTGTACCAGAGTTGCCGGATGATATTGTTATCGTAGGGGTTTGACCCAAATGGAAGAGACACGCAGGCGAGGTAGTTTATATGGATCTTGATTGAAAACTCAAATTAACAATAAAAGAATTTAAAAAGCTAAACTTAAAGTAAGACAAACTAATAGTTCATATCAGTTTCAAGTCATCTGTGACTCTGTCTCTTCTTACTGTCTGACTTCTGCCAGGAAGTGTTCGAGGCACCTTCTTTTATAATCGATGATGTAGACTTTTTGATGGATTATCACGCGTCATAAGAGCAACCAATCAGAGAATGTCCGTACCATAATTCCAATCGATACGAAAAGGGTGTTGGTCAGAGATTCCTTCCAATTGTTTGTCAAGATAAGTGCTTTTCCAAAACAATATTTCTCATAGTAAATTGTTACTAATTCTCACACATTCGACACAGCGAGATAGCTCGTGTATCCCATCATACATAAATGAAGTATCTTTAAAACTAAGCTGATAAGCTAAGCGTAAACAAAACTTATGTCAACAACCAAATCTTCCTCTTCTGCGTAGCAACAGTGACGGCAGGGCGCCGATTAAGCACCGCCCTGAGGGTGTCAACCTTGGATCGAAGGAATGCAAACAAACTGACTTGCGGACATACGAAACATTTACATTAACCATCAAATCAAACAAGTATCCATTACGACTAGCTAAGAATAACAAAACTCGTCTATGTTTACTCAACCTATATTTGCATGTATTAACCATGATTTAAGAGTAAAGAAACCCATCAAATGTTAGCATAAGACAAAAATAATGTAAGAAGATTAACTAAACATTTAATATAGCTAGTAACTAACAATAAGTGTTGTATAACAATATGGCTATTGTCGATTTTTGTACAATGGTAGTCAGGATCGTTGTGAGCGGGTGATCAAGGAGGGGGAGGAGACAAGAAATTTTGCAGAAAATTATTCTCAGCGATTTTTTCCTTTAACAATTACATCGTTGTACATTACATTTCCTTTATACAATTAGCAAGTCACAAGTACGAACCTGTCCCATGCAGCGAATAGAGAGTGCTTTTGTCAAAGCAAACGTGATAGGTTGAAATGGCGGTGCATGGACATGGTTATCATGGTTATTATACCATAACCACTTCTTTTTTTTCACACCATGATTATCGAAGTACGTTCCTCCAAATGGCGTTAAAACCATCCTGAAATCAATAAAATGATGGCAATTATGGGCTTGCATCAGTAAACTGGAACGCTAACTAAACAGAAAAACAAGCTTTAACTTCCTGAAACCAATTGTTTTTCTGAGTTTTGAGCAGAAATACTTAAAGTTGAAGTTGCTATGTATCGAACTGAAGCTATTTAAAGACTCTATTTTATTTTGTTTGTAAATTTTAAGACTTAAGCTCAAAGGGAAGTGTTTAAAGATACAATTGAAAATAGCCTAACAGAAAAAGGGTAATTCTGATTAGAACACAGAAAGACTAATATACACCAGCTTCAATCTCCCCCCCCCTGGGTTAGCATTACAGTCGTATAATAGAGTTCAATGGTTTGCATATACATACCGTATGGATCAATCTGATTTACTGCGCACAAAACGCAAAATACAAGGTATAATTCACATATAGATTATTATTATTATACAGTACCTTATTGTGTTACTTGCTTCGTAATAACAACAACCATGACCTGTTGGATCAAATACTCCAACAATACCAGTATGATCGCGACTGTGCTCGGTAATGTCCTAAAGTCAGAGCATTGGGACGTTAACAGTCAGCACAGCACGTACAGTAAACTGCAGGAAATAACAACAAAGACACCTTGAGTCTTGAAGTATAATGTGAAACTTACTTCCTGAACTACATAGGAGAATTTTCCTTTTTCCGTCGAAGATATAATAACTGCTGGATTACCACTTGGATAGCTTCAAATAGTTTAAGGAATTAAAAGACAACAGAACGAGGAGCAGCTAATATTTTATTTAAAACAGTCTTAGTGCCGCGGGTATAGGATTAGGCAGTGCAGTAAATTATAAGCGAAAAGCGAGAAGACAACGAACTACCAAAAGTTTGAAATATATCCATGTTTTAATTATTTTCCACACTTTTAATAGTTCATTCCCTTTTGCATTTAGTACGTATTTTGTTTTATATATTAGGAGTACTGTCCCCTCGTCAACAGTAGCCAAAAGTTGGAACTGCCAAACCAAACACTCGATCAGCGAATGATTTCCCATTGAAACAGCAGCAGCCAGAACTGACTTTGCAGCACTATTAACCTTTCTTTCTCGAATTCATACTGAGCATAAAATACCGCAGCTTTTTTGAACGTATCAGTAACCTCCCAAAAAGCGTAAATATTGTTTAAGCTAATTCATCAGTTTTCAAACAAATTTTAGACTGTGATAAGGACAAGTATACAATGGCGAAATATTAACCAAGAAAAACTGGACTATGGTCCTATGGGTTTATTTGCATCTCTTTCACGACTTAATTCATTATACAGTAGGTGTCAAATACAGTTGCGCTATTGCATGCTCTGCATAAAAGGATACTAGCAAGTCCCTGTTCCATCTGGAAAAATTATTAATAATCTTTTACCACTTGTGTAATACCTTTCGACAAACGTTTCTCTCAACTATATATACAAGTAGATGAATAAAAAAAAATCAGTGACTATCATTCAACAGATAAATGGTCAGCAAAAGAAATAGGGATAAAAGACAAAAATCGATACAATTAATACACAGTATACATACTCACAGTACTTTGTATAACATTACCGAATACGCACCTGTGTCATAGAAGCATTAATTTTGATTTCAAATGGTTCAAAGTGCTCCTCGTTTTCTGTATCAGCTGGGCTACTTGGTTTCTTCACAGTCCACCCATCATCCATACATTTTGTTGACGCCAAGGAATAAGCAAGTGTTTTCATTTGTCGCGTCACTACATGCAAGTTGATGAATCATTATATAAAAATACTGTAATAAAAAACTGCAACAATTGGTACTGCGGTTTTTCTACGCAAGTTGGAGTAAAACTCAGTAACTAAATTCGGCATGTGTGTCATGTCTCTAAAGGTGTAAGAGAGATATTGTGTACAGAAAACCTACTTGCATAGAAGTTCACTGCATTTCCGGACACCTTCTGTCGTTCAATTTCTCTCTCGCGAGCTCTAAAAGAGAAACATTATTTATGATAGTGGTACAATAAATAAAAACCCAACTCTGTTAATATTACATCCGTATAATACAGTGTACATACCTTTCTGCAGCTCTCTCTTTAGCAGCTTTTCTCGCAGCTTTCGTTCCAAATGGCGGATGTGGTCTTATATCTATTATCGTGTCTTTTATAAAATCTTTATCCTCTTCATAAATAGATTGTTCTTTAATAAGGTCTTCGTAAGTTGGTTCTTCCGACGCAGATGAGGCTTGATCAACAGGGATATTCTCCTCCTTTTATACAAAAATGTTGCATATTGTTTCACTTTTTTGTAGTTGGGTATTCGTTTAGGTACTATCCTCAAGGGAGGCGAGGTGAAAAATAAAAATATTATTTGCCGGTTTTGTCGGTCCGTATGGAGGTATATCAGGCCGTTTTTGCGACCACGGCAAATATACCTCCATACGGACCCCCAAACCGGCAAATAACATATATTTATTAGACGGTGGCTTGAAGATATGGATAGGCTTGTTCGTGGAATCGTGTTTTCACCACTCAAAAATAAAATCCATATCTTCGCGCTCTCGTGTAATATTCGGAAACGGTCATTTACATGTATATCCCAATCTCAAACTTATTAATAATTCATGTCGCAAATCAGCAAACCAAGACGGCTTATTTTGGTCATATGAGGATACTGGATAGCGAAAGAAGTCTCGTAGGACTGGATCAAAATTCCTTTAACTGGATCGCATCGGACTGAATAAAAGTTCCCGGGCTTGAAATCTGGTGCAGTCCTGATAGTCGGACTTGAAATATTAATTACAGCACGCGAATTTCTATACAGTACACGTCACACAAAACTGCCGTGTTCTTCGAATGCTAAAACCAAACGTTGGTACATAATGCAGTTACGACACCCATACCTTTGCTTGTTCTTCTGACATCACTTCCGTCTGTTGCACCTCTATCTCCTCGTCTTCCACAACTTCGGCTTGCGCAAATTTAAACGAGTCGCCATCTACAGCAACTGCGACGGTTTGTTTTCGGCCGTCAGCTGCATCAACTCTGAGTATTTTGTCTGGAACCTCCCTCTTGGGAGTATTGTTCGTAAAATAGGGGTTGGCAGATTCTTTTATATACTGTAAAATTTTAGGTGGCCCTATACTGGGCAAAAGTAACTCCTTGTTTACAGTGAAGTCTTGCTCGTCATCAGAACTGCTTTCGGAGCTATCTTCAACTTCTGGGTCTTTGAAAAGTGCATCCTCTAATTCTAAAAGTCAATATATCACAATGGCGCATTCAGTATACTCCACGTAATTTAAATGGGTGTAGCTCATTATACAGACTGTACATTACTGCTCAATTAACGTGCTTATGAAACGAAATTTGACGCAACCGTTTTATGATGGCATATCGAAGATGAATTATGAAAATGAAGAAGGACAACTTTTTTCGTTGCTTTTTTCACAAGAAAGTCAAGTTTGTTTGATAAGTAAGATGCCCTTTCTAGACGTCACACTGAATGATGAGTTTTTATACAACACCAATTTTAGGCTGTTTCACGAGCTTTATACCAAGATGAATTACGTTCATCTGTAATTCATAGTAACGCGTACTCAGCGAGTGAAATGTCTTCGGTAATTTGCAGAATGCTTGCAGACAAAACAGGACATCTTTGAAAACTCACATTACATGATTTTGCATATCAACAAACTGGAATATCTCCTGAGTACTACATTAAGGCAAAAAATGATCTTTTTTACATGGTCTTCGACATGCAATCGATAATCAATAAATTAATTATTATTAAACATCAGATACCATCAGACAAACATCAAAATACAATTCCCAACTACTAGATACACTTTTCCAAAGAGCTAAAAAGCACAGAATGATGTTGCCTTTTGTATATTGGTCTCATTTTCATGTAAGGAACAACTAAGTAAAGAAGCTCTTATGTAAGTTATTTGATTTTGGCAAAGTTTTAGGTTTACCTGGACTTCCTTCTTGCATTTGAACACCATCTGGTGTGACACTTGGCGATGATAATGCTGACTGATCAGACTGAATATCTAGTGCAGAACATAACTTTCATTATTATCATCTTACTTTATAGAACCTCTGGCACACAAACCAAAAACCTAGGATGAAAAGTAGGCTGGTAGGACAAACGCAGAAAAAACAAGAGGCATTTGTCCTGGTAGCCTCATTCTCATGCTACATTTTTGGTCCGCAAGCTCATTTAACAGCCTTGCCATACTCAATAATGATACACATGCAGATACACAAGGGTTCACCTTAATAATATACATGACATCAACAGATTTGAAGGATGGAATTCGAGATTTGGAAATGGCAGTTTGGCCAATTTGCCGAAGTTGTTGACAACAAAGAGTTGATGCTCAGCATCTAACTGGTGTTTCACATTTTATTATACAGTATTTTCCATTAATTGCTCACATTCTTATTTTTTGGTTGCTGTTTTGACTTACCAATAACACATTAATTTGAAAAAAATTACCATACTGTAGGAAAGCTACCTGATTCTCATGTACTGTCGTGAGCCACAAAATTGGAGGTGTGACCCTACCCAAAATTTGAAAAACACATGCATGGCCATTTGTGATATAATATATTAAGTTCTTTTTTAAAAAGCATGTGCTTCACACTCTGCAGGTCATATTATAATTGAGTACGAGAGGCCATATATGTGATGAATAAAAGCAAATACAGCTACAGAAGATAAAGTTGCTCAGCAGGCTAGAGATTAAGCTCAGCAGGCGAAGATAACTTATTATCATACCTTCCTCATCACTAGATTCCATTTTCATTGATGCCTCTAACTGAGCTCTAAGTTTTTCCAGTTTTTCCATATCTTCTAGCCAGCTCCATTCTGTTTGGGTAAAACTTGTTGCATACCCTATAGATGCCCCTGCTGACTTGATCCGTTGTTCATTACGACTAACTTTTTGTTCATTAGTTTCGTTCAATAAATATGTATCAGACTTCGTGGTTGTCTCATTGTCCACACTGTGCCTTTGTAACCCAGCTACCTGAGCATTCAACTCACCCAGATTATCAGGTACCATAAGTGCTTCAGAGCTAGATGTTGAACAGCCATCATCCCTTATAGAACTTCCAGCTTCTGGTGTCACTGAATCCTTGCAACCCTGCCTTTCTTTTTCAGTTTCAGTCACAACGGCAGTAACGATAGCATTGCGCAGGTAAGCAGCAAGTGGTGGAGTTTCCCTTTTAAAAAAATCCCCTAGTGAAAGTTCTTCACTTAATATATTAGCTTCATCAGGAGGAAGAAAACGTTTTTGCCTTTTAACTTGTAAGTGTTTCTTTTCTGATGAATGTGCCAAGGAACTTTCTACATCAACTTCAAAATCTGGAGTTTCATGTTCGAGATAACTACCTAGCGACGAACTTCTTCCATCTTGTGTGGTATTTGCTTTGTTAGCAGTGTTTAGCGAGCAAGGTCTTGCTTCTTCTTCTTCCCCAGGAAGTCTTTGATCAAACATGGAACTACTGTTATTCCCATCTCTGGGTTCAATGTTTTCTGATTCCGGCTCGTCACGTCGTACCTCGGCATCAACAACTTCCTCGCTCATTTTGCCTTTACAAAGTATTTTGCACTGTAACCATCTTCAACCCCAAAAGCTTCGGATATGCTATAGCAAGTCTAGAGTCTCCCTGTTTCGCGGTGACGAATTCCCCACATTGAATTTGGGTTGACAATTTTCAACCATGATGATTAAAATATAGATTACGATATCACAAGTCTAGAAAACTACTGCAATTATACTAACGTAATGCATATGAACAAAGTAAACAAAAGTACCAATGTACTAGAAGTCTACTAGAAGTAGAAAGATTGTGATCCTCGAACTTGGAACATTTTCAGTTTTCCAAATGCAAGGAAATGAAAGATGATCAGATTGTGGACCAGCGTTGCTACTGGCAACCTTAGGCGATGCTTCCACAAGCAGTAAGCAAAATTTCCATTTTATTTGATCGAATACATTCATCATTCGTCATTAAGGCTAAAAAGTTTCTACTGGTCGGAGCCGTCGGGCGGTAAGGTTTTCATGATTCAGGGGCCACGGAGCACTTTTAAAAGTTAAAGCCTAGGTGCCGTACAGTCCCTACGTAAACAAGTAACAACGCCTTTGTTTACCGATTTCAACATTTCAATAGCAAGTTTTATAATGGATTGGTGG
>JAOTOK010034213.1:0-10441 GCA_025770025.1 Virgularia gustaviana
GCGTACACCTGGTAGTAATGAAGGTGCACAGGTGAAGTTCTATGATGCACTTAAGAATGAAGTTCAAAAACATGTAACTCCTAGCCTGAAACCACATGTGCATGCCTAAAAGGATAAACGAATATTAATTAGTCTATTACACCCTAGTCATATACAGATTGTATGTACTAAATTTTTCTGGCTAGTCACTTGTATCAATGAGCCTGTGCCCTCACAGATTCTAACTCTTGGCATAATTTTTCTTCCTTCACCTTCGCTAATATTTCTTATTTCTTCTAATTTTAGCCTTCTTTCTCTTGTTACGCCTTTTTCTCATCTCTCTCTGATCATCCAGGATTTAATAGGTCGGTTCACTGTGTTGTTTTGCAGTTTAAATACCATGCCTTTTAAAAACCTATTGAAATGACGTCTCATATTTCACAAGCATTTGACTCCAAGCATGCAAATACATGCCTGCCCTCAGACAGCAGTAGTTAAGCAGTTG
This sequence comes from Virgularia gustaviana, assembly GCA_025770025.1. NCBI lineage: Eukaryota > Metazoa > Cnidaria > Anthozoa > Scleralcyonacea > Virgulariidae > Virgularia > Virgularia gustaviana. The sequence goes on from JAOTOK010034213.1 coordinate 485, forward strand.
AAGCAAAGTGGTAGTGTTGATCTGTGTGGTGATTGTCGGTGTGATAGTCCTGGCCATTCAACCAAAGAATGGCACATACACTTTAATGGATGAAAAAAGCAAATTGATTGCTGATTTTAGTATTGTCCAAGTTACTGAAGTGACATCGTCCAATGCCATGAAATACGGAAGCTGTGGAGAACACTCAATGCTACACTAAAGAAAAAGTGAATAATTCTCTGCCTTACAACATATTGCCATACTACTTTCACAGCAAAGATGAGAACCAACTACTCCAAAATTGTTCACCAGTATGATGTGTGGCAACTTAGCGAGTGGCTAACCAAGAAATTGACCAAAAAAGCAAAAAAGAAGGGCTTTGAGGAGTTACTTCAATGGATACAGAGTGTGTCAAATCACTTGTGGTGGTGTGCTGCGACATGTGAAGGAGATGCAGAAATTCTGAAGAAGTGGCTGTCCTTGCTGCATCACATCACAGGCAAACACAGGTGGAAAACATCCAAGGAGTTCCAGAATATCAAGAAATGTGCACACACCCCACTGAGTAGAAAAGACCAGAAATCTACTCTCTGACTTTGGAAATGGCTCCTCAGCATATCGCTTTGGAAGAAGTGATGACTAACAAGAAGTTTATCAAATATTTGTCCAAACTGAGTGAGTTCCATCACACTGGTGAGTTAGAGTCATAATACTCTCTTATGACAAAATATGTGCCAAAGCGTCAACATTTTTGTTATAATGGGATGGTGGCTCGAAACCAGTTAGCTGCATTGGACCACAACGCTAACGTGGATAGAATCCAGGCACAAGTGATAAAGGGTCCTAACCAAGGTGAGAAGAGGTACAAAATTGCTTGTAACAAGCAAAGGAAGAACTGGGTGGCCAAAGAAATCAAGATGGAAAAAAACTTCGACCACATTAAAGAGATAATAGAAAATATGATCCAATGTCAACAAGGAAAAAAGTTCAAATACAAGCCAAAAAAGCAAGCAAAAAATATGGCCCCAACACTCAAAGGCCCCCAAACAGGATGTCATTGACAAAGTGCATTTATAAACATATACTGTACATATTGAGGTATGATCAACACATAATTGAGCATGTTGGTAAAATGATCGAGTCCTATCAATTCCATCATCTACTGAATTTCATGCAATGACTGTAACCAGCAATATGTTGGACAAACCACACAAATGTAACAACATCACATTAAAAAGAGCACCAAAAGGCAGTTTATCACATATCTCAAATCAAACACACAATTATGTGAGACAATTCTGGTGTTGTCACCACCACTGACCTGGCACTACTACCAAAGACATGGCACGCACATGATGGAAGAACTACCCGAATTTCCTTCCCTAAAACTCCCGAACACCATCGCACCAGTTGGCAGTAAGCAACATGCCTACTTTATTTGTGCTCAGGACCTTGGTATGCACTATTGTCATACTGCTGCCTGTACAACACACACACATTCTTCTCTGCCCATCGTTTGACAATGATCACATGAACACCTAATTATAATTTAGAGAACAACATAATGAGATGGAATTTATACGACGAATAAAAACATCCAGTTCGTCAAAGCTAGCTAGAAATCTATGATTACTTACCAGTCAAGGTTACCCAAGTGAACAAATTGTTCATCTTCATCAACTGACATACTTTTGTTGCCATCCGATTCACCGCTTTCAGTTTGACTATGATGACCATTGTCATCTTGCCTTTGTTTAAATTGGTAGCCTACTATTTCACTGACTTGTAATGCAATATTACTATGAAAATCATCTAAACTCTGACCTGAAGCACTAGATGATGAGTCTGCTGATTCCTCGCTCGAAGAACTACGATGGAGTGGCACGCTCATTGTGTATAGTGCAGTTGATTTTCCTATAAAGTACTGTAATAACACTGTGGCTAAGTTAAACGTCGAATTGATGTTAGCGTCAAATTGTGAAAATAACCATACTTTGAGGATTTCTCCTAAACTATGATGGTTTGGAAAGAAACACTTTACAAACAATATATTCAAGTATTAGCTTGCACATAAGCTCAAGTTGTTGTGGGAGTAGAGTTCCCCTTTAAGCGCTATAAAGGCTTCAGGTTTCACTGGCCAAGTGCAAGCTGTCAAACATGAATTGCTAATTAGGCACACTGGAATAGGACACCAATTTCCGGTCTGTTAGGTGGAAGGAAAGTGCACAGCCTCACAGCCCTGCAAGCATATTGCACTTTCAGTACTATATATATTATACTACCCAGAGCTTGGCAGCTATTCTACTGGCGGTTTAGGCAAATTTGTTGAGCTGCTCAATTTACGGGTTAGAGCTGGTGATCATGTTTTACAAGAACATCTAAAAAGCTGTAGCAAAAACAGCTATTATATCTCTAAAACTTCCCAGAATGACCTCGTAATGTGTTGTGCTGAAGTGATTAGTGAATCAATAATTGCAGATGAAGAGAAGCAAATTCTTTTCAATAATAGCAGATAAGGCTGCTGATGTATCAAATAAGGGGCAGATTTCACTTGTTCTTCGCTTTGTCGACCAGGAGTGTAATATCCGAGAAGATTTTGTTAGATTTGGCTGCTGCCATTGGGGCTTAACTGGTGAGAAACTTCCCACTACCATTTTGAATGCGATAAAGGGAACTAGGCTTAGACATTAATAATTGTCGAGGGCAAGGGTATGATGGGGCTGGTGCAGTTGCTGGTCATGTAAATGGCCTCTCTGCACATATTTTGGATACCAATGACAAAGCAATCTATACCCATTGCTATAGCCACAAGCTCAACTTGGCGATTTGTTAGTCAACAGGTGTACCTCTTGTAAGAAATGCCTTTAAATTTCTGGTTTGTTGTCCTTGGTCATTACCCGCAATGTTTCAGGTGCAACTTTGCTAGTCACACAGTTGTTACAAGATAAGTCCCTTGATATTGCAAATGGTATTGACCTAATTAAGTCACTGAGAAATTTGGCAACAACTATGAGAAATGAGGTCGACGTTTACCATGACAAGTGATACAATCAAGCATCAACCTTGGCTGGTGAGGTAGAAATAGAAGAGTCTGTACCAAGAACAACCAGCAGACAAACCTCTCGTGATAATGTGCCCTTCATTGATATTTCAGAATACTATAAAAGGGCTATCACAATCCCTGTTCTAGATTACCTGAATTCTAGCTTAGAAGCCAGATTTAATGTAGAAGGTACTACTGTTTTGTATGGCTTAAGTATCATTCCAAGCCAATTGATTTCATTGGTAAACCAATCTGGTAGTGGTTCATGGAAAGAGCAGTTTTACAAATTTTTAAAATTTTATGAGTGAGTTACCAAATCCTTTAGGTTTAGAAGCTGAGCTTGAATTGTGGGAAAGGTATTGACTGAATTATAAAACCACAATTCCATCTACCATTGCAACAACACTAAAATCTGTGAATTTCACTTGTTTTTCAAAACATCAACGTCACATCAAGTGAATGTGAACGTTACTTTTCTGCTATGCGAAGGTTAAAACAGAACGCCTGAATGGGCTAGCACTGATGCATATCCATCAAGAAATTGATTTTGATATTCAAAAGGTTATTGACAAATTTGCTTCAATGAATAGGAAATTGGAGTTTGTGTGAAGTATTATGATCATACTATGTCTATGTGTATCTATATGTTCATAATACATTTATACCTATAGAGCTATATATACCGATTGCCACAAGGCATGAAACTCAGAGTAGCAACAGCAGTTCTACTAAAATAATATACTTTGCTCTACCTATATAATGGTATTATTATAAATATATATATATACCCTAGTTTGCGGGTGTAATATTTTATATTAGGTATTTGGTGCTTAAAGTTTATATTCAAATACATGTGGGGTTGCAACATTTAAACAAATACGGGTCGTGGATTTGTACCCCAATTTTTTACTGCCTCTGTGTCATATGTTTGGGCTCTAGACAATTTCGGGCATTTATTGTAAACTTAGCGAAACCAGTGCGCGTGTGTAACTTGCCGATGGTGCAGTACAGGAAGATATAACTTTGGTGACACCATCAAACATGTTTATAATTTGGGAATCAGTGTTTTGACAAGCTTGTGATTTTATTTCATATTGTATTGTGTAAACTATAAAGATGCAAAGATCCCCCAGACGTTTATCTGGAAACTTTGTTCCATAAGGGATTTTGGGGTGTTCTGTGCTTACAGATATTATTTTAACTAATTGTTTGGGGGGAGTAAAATGTTGAGAGCCCAGCTACTAGTGATCGCAAGTTGGAAAACATTAACTTGCATTAGAATGACATGTCTTTGGAGATGCAATATCCTTTGTTTGGCCATATCTTTCTGTAATTATTCCGCATTGGGTTGGGCCCCTAGTTTGTGGGTATATGTTGTGCAGGGACTTCTGTTTTTCAAGTATAACGGGCTACATTTTCACATGTACAACCCTAACGGCGAACCCGTCGGGAAAGCGTCAAAGATTCTCTGGCTTTATGATTTTCCTGGTATAATTACCAATCCAATAATGCTTGAGGTATGACTTGTCTATTTTACTTCATCTACGTTTAGGCGCCATGACTCATCAATGATAAAATTAGAAAGCTTTAATTTGTTGTGTTGAACTCTAACAGACTAACACTTGGGCGTTGTAAAAGTTAACTTTTGTAACCCAGTCTGCAATAGGCCAATTCAATACATGTTTACACAAGGGACGCAACCAAACCAAAAGGTCGTCAGGCCAGTGGCAAGCAAATTTTGTTTGTCGAAGCACACAATACCTAGGACTGAAGTCCTTTAGTTGTTAAACGGCTGTTCTTTTTAAAAGATAATATAAATAACTAAATTACTCGGCATGCTCTTTGTCGTAGATAAATAAGAGCTAGTTAAGGTGTGTGTGTTGAATCTTGCAAGATTAGTGTAGAATATGGGACTTATTTTCAATTATGTTGGTGAACAGATGACTAAACAATACTGGCATTGAAAACTTTATTAAAACAGGGGAGGACGTGTACGAATATCGTAGGCCATACACTGCAATGCCAATAAGGAATTTGGGAAATATGGTGGCCAAGATTTATAGCGGTTGTATTTATAGATTTATAACAGTGCAGTTGTAGCTACTTTATTGCCCTTTGCAGCCTAACGGGCCAAGAGGCTAAATACAAAAGAGGTTTGTTTTCATTTCCAGATTTACCGTGCATTGCAAAGTCTTACAAGTATATTTTCTATAACAGAAACTTGAGTGCCAGTTTGCCAATCGATTAGCCTGGTGGGGTTGGCAATGCCCCAAACACCGGTGTAGTAATTTGGCTCTGACAGTTGGTTGCTTTTCAAATAAGTAACTGTTAGGGAATCTTGTTGTTTTAACTGTTGGCCATATTTCAATGAAATGTTTTTTGCTAACAGTACACGTTGTCAAATGGTACATTTGCCGATAAAATCGCAAACTAACTGACATAAGCATCGGATAACTTACCCACAATTATTACTTATCTTTGGGTCTGTCAACCTATCTATTCCAGAATTAGCACCCTAATTTCTGTTATAAACAACACATTGTTTTCCTGGTTGTTATTATAACTCTTGACCTCGGCGGTTGGCAATCTACATCTGTCAGTGTATTGCAGGCAAAAGAAACGTGACGTGGGCAGATAAAGTTGTTAACTTTAAGGATCCGATCTTTGGATCATTCCCATCCGTACATTTGTTCCTTTGCATGTTAAAAAACAGGAAAGGCTTGCTCTGGTTTGTATGGTAGCTGTTTGAAATGCAACAAAAAAGCTGACTGTCAGTCTGGAAGGAAAAATCATCAGGTGTATGCGTTGTTCAAGTAGGATGCGATTGCCAGACTGCCCTGTAGAAATTACATGGCGTTTCACAATTGTGCGAGGAGAAGAGCGGGTGACTCTCAAAGTTTTTAGTGGGGTTTTAGAGAGTCTATTGCCAGAAGGAGGCAATAGTTTACGCGACATCTCTGAAGACGAGATATGTGAGAAACTCTTAGATCTTAGCAATCTTAGAATTAGTTACAATGGCAGTAACATTGTTACCAATATTATACTTATTGAATGACATTAGTACCACAATGGTATGTATGTCTTCTTTGGTATTGTGCCTAGCATGGGACCTCGTGTCCCGTTCGCACTTTTGCCTTTTGGATACAGTTCCAATAAATTTGTTAAATAATGGTTGGACAGATTTGAACTGATATGGGTAACCAAGTTAAGAACATAAATGATTGACATTGCATTTACAGTTTGTTTAGTTAAAGTATATAGAACTCTATGTTCAAGTATAACAGACTTTGAAAAAACAGATGATGCGCGCCCAGGATTAAACATAATGATAACAATAAAAAATATTTATATATATCACTTTACTTCACCCGTCGAAGGCTGCAGACTGGCAGCCGAAAGCTCGTAATAAAAATATTTTTGGTCAGAGAGCGTTGTTATTGTTATCATTATAACAGACTTTACTGCGTGATATTTTAGTCTCCCAATTATCTTGTTTCAGTTTGACAAGTCAAGCTAAATGTTGTCTCTTGTTGCACGATTTACAAACTTATTTTAAACAAATATTTCAGTGCAATTGGCTATAGTACATGGAAACGCCAAGGAATCGCAAGACAACAAAACGTAACTCATATCTATTGAGTATAGCCAGCTTATCTGATAAAAATAACTAGCCAATCAGTAGCCAGAACCTCCACAAAACTGAGTTATCACCCTTGGCAGCCAGGCTTCCGAAATATTCTGTTTACTTTGTATCAAAATTATTTCTTATTCCTCGTGCATTGTACACAAACGAGTTTGTGAACAAAGGGGACTGTTGAACATATTTTCAAGAACCTTGGTGAACACATCGTCTCTTTCATCTGCTTGCATATCGGGAGAACACAGTTGAAAAGGCTTAGCAACAAATGGAAGAAGGATTGTCTCAAACTTCTCATCTGACAGTTGTCTTAGAAGTTCTTTAATACGGGTACGTCGATGATATATCCTGTAGTGTGCAAAAAACGCTTAGGATGTTTCATTGCTGTTGAATGGTTTCTATGTTTTGGTACATTTATGTTATGAGGATGTTTCGTCTGGTGTCGACATCAATTCGCTTAATTGTTTGAAGTAACAGTTTGAACAACCTTCTCAAGAAAACTTTTTCTTCTCTTCCAACATCTAACTCCATGGATATATTCTTACTATTTCCTTACATGTTTTATACTTTTTAACAAAGACTTTGGAAATTTTTCTGTGAATCAATTGATACGAAAATTATTGAATTTCACGCACTTAGCTTTGCCTTCTATTTGTCATGACCACTGACGAACTCTTCCAGGTTCGCGGGCACATGATAATTTAGTTTTGCCGTGATGCCATTTTTTCAGATCAGCTGGAAGTATTTGGTGTTTAAAGTTTATATTCAAATACATGTAGGGTTGCAACAGTAAAACAATATGGGTGGTGGTGATGGCATGTCTTAACAGTAATTAAGATATGTACTCAAATTTTTACTGCCTATGTGTCGATATTTGGACTCTGGACTAAGGGACCATTCATTATTTATGCCAGGGGGGGTGGCAACATTTATTAGAAATTTGAGTAAAATTACAAGGACCCCCTTATTATAAATAAAAAATGCTATAACCCCCCTACATACTGTATGAAAAATGCAGACCCCCCACTTGATTAAGAGTAGTCTATGTAAAAATTTGGCTTCTATTTTATACCAAACAACAAAATAATTAGGAAACAGTTATGAAATAAATGTAAAGTTCAGCGCTCATAAAAATTGAAGGCAAGTTTTGGATTATAACCGAACATGAACATAAAAAATACATCAACAATTACATAGGGAAAAATCGAAACTTTCAATTTTCTTCTATCACTGCCATTTCCTCTTCATCAAGATTTTTGTGTAATCTTTCATCTTCCTTCTCTAAATCTGCTTCCTCTTCTGCAGGTACTACTTCATCTTCATCACAATTTTCATCAAACCTTTCATCTTCCTTCTCTCAGTCTTCTTCCAAGTGCGCATCCAGCTCCCATTCTGTAATCTTTGCAAGCACACATTTCCTTGCAGCTGGGTCCCAATTCATGTTTTCCAATAATGGAACCAGACCAGCTTTATGTTTATGTGCTCTCAGGTTGTCTAGTTCATCTAAATGAAACGTTGCCTTTGTAATAAGAGACTGATCTTCATTATCAGTGCATGAACCTAGTTCAATAATCTTATGTTTTATTTCTTCTTGAATTCTTTTTAAACGTTTTCCCTTTCTCTTCCAAGCATTCTTTTATTTTCAGGATTTAATGCTCTTATGTGGTAACGGTATACCCTTAAAAACTCTGTCAAAACGTTGCTTTGTGTTCAATAGCTTTTCTAATTTGTTATGAACATCTGCTTTCAAGTGACCAAGCTGCTCTACTGTGGTTTTTGTGTATTGGTATTGCTGAGTTGCCCAGGCACGTAGCTACGGGGGGGCGAGGGGGGCGGCGGCGGTCGCCCCCCCAAAATTAGCGCTCGCCCCCCTCTCCAGCTCAACAGTCGATATAGTATAATATAATATTTATCGCCAACGACTGATTACTGAAGCAAGAAAAGTATACAGTGTTCACTTTTCACGAAACAAGATGGATTGATTGTTATTAACTAACTATTCTCTACACGACTACATGAAGTATTTGTCATGCGATCAAATCACGGGCGCTACATTGCAATATTTGGCCTTGCGCGTCTAAAGTCAAAAGAAACAGCTGAATTGAAGAGGTAAGTGAAATTAAAGGTAATTTTGGTGATTGGTTTGTATTGGTACCTAAAGTATCGTATCGTTTTTGTGGTGAAAAACAGAATGATGACAAATGTGACCCATTTACAGAGTTATTTTAAATCAAATCATTTGCAATGCAAATGCGAAATTATGAATAAATTAATATCGATACAGTTGTATATCAAACAAATTTACTAGTTAACAAAATCATTTTGCATTTCTAGAATCTGTATTTTTGCTTTAACATTGTGTCTACGAGCTTTGTAAACTGTAAAGCTTTGGTGACATGAGCGAAAGGTCATCCCAATGCCGTACACCGATTTCAGACTTTTTTGTAAAACGAAATTGAAACTCGGAAACCGCATCCATCAGCCCTACTCGCAGAAATAAAAATCGTGAAGCACCGGAGATAGCAGCATGGTCCACATCCCCCGCGGTAACGTCCACCACGAGTGTCGAGCCTTCAGAGCCTAGCAGTGATGAATCCACGGCTTCCAAGAGAAACTCTGAGGAACGCGACAGGAGAACTTTTGAATAATTTGTCACAGAAGGGTGAAAAACCAACCCAGCCTATCCTAAAATTCCCCAATGGCGTAAGTGGTAGGCATTTCAGCAGTCACTGGTACTCTCACTTCCCTGTGGTTGGAGTACAGCAAAACCCTTGATTTAATCTTTTGTCAACCGTGTCGACTTTTTCCGGGTTCAACAACCGAACCCACCTTCTCAGCAACGGGATTTCGAGATTGGAAGAAAACAGGCGAGAAGTGTCGAAAACACCAACATTCTGCAAGTCATTTAGCATGTGTTGAAACGCAAAAGCTGTGGGTGGTGCATCGAAAAGTGGGAACCGTCGACCAGCAATTGGATCCAAATTTTCAAAGTGAGAAGTTTGTAAATGATAACAGGCAGCATTTAATGACTGTTATTGACATTATCCTTTATTGTGCAAGACAAGAAATCTTCCTGAGAGCAGATGATGAATCTGATGAGTCACGCAACAAAGGGAACTTTTTAGAACTTGTAGATCTCCTAGTTAAGTACGATGATAATGTAATGAGAAGGATAAAATCCCTACCTAATAATGCTAAAATGCTTAGCCTGGAAATCCAAGATGATCTGCTTCAGTCCTCCACTGCGGTCCTCCTCAATTATATTAAGCACGAGTTAGAATCTGCCAACTATTATGCT
>JAOTOK010034224.1:0-10439 GCA_025770025.1 Virgularia gustaviana
ACTGCTGTGCAAATTCAAATGTAATTGCACTGCTCTTAGCCAATCAGCATTCACGATTTCACTCATCTATATTATTATGCAGGTAACACCCCTCGTTTTGACCACCTCTCAATTTCCAATGATGAAAACTCAGGCCCTATGCCCTAACCGACAGCCTTTTCCAAATACTGAATTTCCTATAATATAAGACAACTGTTGTGACTATTGGAGAGTGATTTTGATTAAGTTTTAGAGCAATAACTTTGAAGTTGTTCGCACTAAAGCACACTATACTCGCCGGAACTATCGTTGTGTACCTAGCTATAGACCAGTGACCTAGACAATAAATTCATTATTCATTTAATTGTACTAGCCGTTAGACTGATCTAGCTTCTTCTTGGCAGCCGTAGGACCCATATGTTTCATTGCTTTCCACCCACATATAATGTTCGATTTAAATTTATAAAATATAAAATTTTGGGGTTGGAAGTCTGTCAGGTGTGATGGTTAGATTATCTGTTAGCGTATTAAAAATTCAATACACATAAAGCGAGAGTAGGTATTGGTGAAACCTTTTTCACCCTGAAATCATTTTTAAGAAGAAAGTTTGATTTCAGTAGGGTTTCACGATGAGGAAGAGGTTCGGTTAGAAAGCACTGCGGACTGATCGTTTGCGTGCTTACCGTGCATGGCCAAAAAGGCAATTACCCGTGCACAACGTGCCCGTCCGGGTACAAATACAACAACACTGCGGCGAGTTACAAACACCGTGCACTGACTCATGACCGAGTGAGTGCATGACCTTTATAAACAGCGAACCGAGTTCTTAAGGTCACACGGGGGAATGCAACTTGTTTCGCAAAACTGACCTCAATGCATGTTATGAGGTAAAAAAATCCCTGATGTACAACCCCGTGTATTATCCATGTGAGATTTTGTCGGTTAAACATCACTTGGGATCAGTGTTGCGAGACGAGTGCACGAAGAAATGATCCGAAATCGAAGAAATTGATCCGGCGAAATATTGAGTTTTTGGGAGATCATGCATGTTTGTTAAGTGCAAGCGATTGACTTCACTTACTTTAGAAACGATGAGCTTGTAGTTAGATTAATTAATTTTTACTACGTAATAGAAGGAAGCTAAGAAACAGATAATTGTTGTAAGGACAGGGCACGATTTGTAAGTCTGAGTCTGAGAACGTAATAACGTCACGACTCACAACCGCCGGCTTTGAGGCAGTATAATATGCGGTATATTGTTTTGACGAAATGGTTTATCGTTTACAGTGATCATGATTACAGTTCTGATATTTCTCTACGACCTCCTCCTGTGTAGAAATAACCTTTAATAAGAAAACTGTTCCGTGAATTCCTGTAAAAATGAACTTTACGTAGAAATGGTTGTGTACTAATTAGTGGCAAATCGACTTTTCACAGTAATTTAATGAGTTGAAGGGCATACATACTGTGCTTGAATTATATTGGGTTATAATAAAAGCCAAGAAAATTGTCACAAATTGTATTACATGCAGTACTTTTCGTTCGTTTGCGCGCTCCAGGAAGTAGCTCAGCTCACCAATACATAAAATATTTGATATAGATTTACTTTTCAAGTATGTTCTGTTCATTACAATATTCGAGCTCCAAAACACCAGACCCGAGCAAAAAATTCATATGACGTAAAAGTTTAAGATTTTCGAGACGTATTTTGATGGTCAAACTTTGACATATAACCGCAACTTATTTTATGTTATGTGTACGTATATAGATATATCATAAAGTGACGGTGTACAATATCTATCGCCTAGCACAGCGGAGGGAGAAATAACTATTTCTATTGATGTTTCTGTCAAGATTACGTTACATAATAAATAATGATATGGGATTTTTCATGAACTAACTGTTTCATCAATATTGTAACATAATGTTTTGGTGGATGTCTCATTCCCCGCCGTTTTTTAACCTCGTCAAGCCATAAAAACTTTGAGGGAGAATTTTTACTCTTACTGTGACCGCCTTCACCGGTAATTATTGTTAGATCTCGGCAAAAATGATGTGCAATAATGTCTATACAGACGTATAACAAAAGTCATTGTCAGTTTTTGTGAAGCTATGTGTAATACGACACTGAACACCAAAACGATATGTACGCAAAGGGACATAATGCGGTATTTGCTAATTCGTCACGCATATACGTTACTTGGACAACACATAATGCTGTATTTCGAAAAGCAGAATTAAATTATTTCAAAAACTTGGTACGGTCAGCAATCATTGAAATAATGCAAAAAATGTAGCCTAAAAACCACAACCTTACATCGGAAAATTCATCGACCATAGCATTAAAACTGAGTAAATAATATAATTTTTAGACGGTTTTTGTACTTATTCGAGTAATGGCCCTTGTTGTTTTATGTATTATATGGCATATGGCCGATATTTTGAGGTTACTGCCTGTGACATTTAAATATAACATATACCCCACAAACATTTAAAACATAATCTAAAAATTGAACTACATAACCTAACGTGTTTACAGTATACAACAAAGCGACAATTATCGCCGATCAGTTAACCAAAAATGCCATAGCATATTAGATATTGAGCTACAACAACAGTTTGGTAGAGACTGAAATGTAAAATTGCTTGAATTATATTAATAGTGATACAAATGAGACGACTACTAACCTTCACTAGCTTGCAGTTAAAATGTCTTGATTTTTCTCTAATTGGTGTCCGTAGTATGTCTTTTAAATAGATCACTGCTATCGGTAGAAGGCTCATAGCATGCGGTATTAAAATTGAAAGGCTGCCTATCTAAAGAAATAAATAAGTTATCACGATCAACTTTGACATATAGAAAAAAAATATAAATATTAACCGATGGCAACATAAATTCCGTTATAAAATTCTTTAATGCTTTTGTTGAGAAATATTCAATCTTGCCTTTATTAAAACATCATAGGCGTGACAAATTTCACTGACTGGAGCTATGAGAGAAAAATACACGCAAAATTTTCCATATTGACGCTGGGAGACAACAGTAAATTATTCAAGAGGGTGAAACCACAACAATATCTCGAAGTGCGTCAAAAGGGTTAACTATTATGCCCCGGATAAGAAATCGAAGAAACAATGTTAGAATTAAAATTTTTGAATTTCTTTAGTCCTTATAACCATTCTTCTTACACAGCAAATATTTCATATTTTTTGAATTAATTAGTGGTATTATTTCCGGCCGCTCTAAGCCAGAGTCCAATCGAAAGGAAGGGGTTAAGGAAATTGTGTCCAAACATTCTTTGGTTGTTCAGACGAAGGCCAAAAATATCGTTATATTAACTAGGTATTGTGTAATTTGTGTTCGCTTATGCTATTGCACAAGCTAAGCGTAACTTTTCATACTGATCGCATCGTATTGCAATGAACAAAAACATGTAGTGAAATCAGACGATTTAAAAGCGATTGCGACATTCATTCGGCTTGTTTTATTGGCTGGACAAGCGCGCTGCTATTTCAACCAATCATCGCACGACAAGAAATAATACGAGCCTTGGAAATTAGCCACTTTGAACAAAGAAGCAGATTCCATATAAGGCAACTACGTCCATATATGGTCAGTGGCGAGGGCCGTGTTTATCATATCGTCGTGGCGTAATCATCGAAGAAAATTTTGAAATTGCGTCAGGCGGCCATTGGGTTGAGTTGCATTAGGATTTTGTTGCGACACCGTCAGAGAATAGAAGTATTTCATCAGAATGGTTTCACTAGCTTCAAACCGAGTCTGTTGAAGGGATTGGCCGTTGTTTGGCCTACCCTACAACAAACGAAGTTCTCGTCCATTTTGTGATTTGTGTCGCGTGTACAAACGCACACAGCGCAATTTTGCAACGTCATATAAAAGGAAGAGTGAAAGCTAACTCAAGGCTTCGTTATTCAATTACTCAGCGAAGTGAAAGGAGTCGGGAATCAGTATTTTTAAGCGTTAGTTTAGATGCTTTACCACCGACGAAGTCATCCTTACCAACGAAATGGAACTAAACGAAATTCGGATTCGTCGGTGCCAAACTTGACAGTCCATCGTGTGTCCAAGGAGAACACACTACAAACTGATCATGTCATAACACCAAGTCGCCAGCCCTCGAAGTCGAAGGGCAGTGAAAACTCTACGGCGCAAAGACAGCAGAACGTTTTCAAAATCGGAAAGTACATGATTTTGGATGACAAGTCTGGGAGTGCTTTCAATCGAGTAATTGACTGCGAAAATCGTGCTGAACTTGCGTGCAAGATAGTGGAAACGAGAAAGATGGGTGATGTTATCGAACCATACAAGCATTTGACTTCTCATGAGAATATCAACGAGATTTCTGATGTCATTGTTGGTGAAACTAAGACCTATATTTTCGTTCAACCTTCTTACGGAGATTTGCACAGTTATGTGCGAACGAAGAAAAGACTGAAGGAAGAAGAGGCTGTAAGGTTATTCGTTCAAATCGTCCGCGCCGTCGCTCATTGCCACCGTTCAGGAATCGTGCTTCGCGATCTGAAACTGCGGAAATTTGTGTTCAAAAATAAAGATAGGTAAGATCCTTTTATGCGTAAAAGCCCTGCCATGTGCCGTGGACAGTTCTTTCTTTGTGCATTGTTGCTGGTTCGTCAATGAATGAAGTGTAATCTAATGTCTTCGTGTCTTGTGGCAATATTTTATTGTTCTGACTTTTTATTGTTGTCAACTACGACGTTATTTGAGCGTTGTTGCTATGGCTCTTCGATAAAAGGAACCATAGATAAAACGAATGGAAAGAGCGACAAAACAATCCCTCACGAGTTCTTGGCAAATTCATGTTATTGCATGGTCATAGACGTATATCATCAGCTGGCCATAGTTATATACTAAAATATAGTTAGTTGTACCAGCCTATTCTATAATTCTAAAATTTACTTTCAAAGATATGCTCTCGGTATCAGACTCGTTTACATTTATAGTACAGAGTTGTTTTTCAGTAGATATTAGAAGTATCTCGAAATGTGGGAGTAGGATAGAAGTTTCTGTTATATTACTAAGGCAGTGATTTTAGCGTGGGCAGCAGTTTTCCTTCAAGGATGTGGCTGTTGTTCAGCGTCATTGGCGACGTGAACGCGATGCTTTGACGTGTTCTCTCGTCAGGCTACTTTTCGTTCGTTTCTGAGGGCAAGTGTTCAAAGAGCCGCGCTATACCCGAACTAATTCACGTTCGTTTATGTCAAAATGTGCCAGTACAAAGGATTTCCATATAGTTTCGATATGATGTTTTCGCGCAAATAACCTTCAACCGGAAGTGGTTGGCAGTCACCCGGTTGTGATGTAATTCACAGGAAATATTTTTGAATGTCACCATTCTGATTCACTGACCCATCCTCTTCCAATTTTAATTTAAAGTCAAACTCTTAATAACTAAATACATATGTCCCAAAAAATTGGAAAGAGTAAATTATTGCTATAGTATCTCTGTCTCATAATACTTTATTATGACATTTGACTTTAAAACTTAATAAATCCAGAAAATTGCTATTTCTTAAATAAAAGCTAAGTGAACCAAATCTAGTCAGTGAGTCAATGATGAACAAGCATTTGATCTTCCTAACCGTTGAGTACCAGCCTAGTAAAAATATTGTGTGTTGCAAAAATCACTCATATAGAATTGTATTTGTGGGTCTCTGTTTATCTGGAAACTAATAAGCAGGAAACAAACATATATAATATACATATATATATATATATATAACCTAAATATTTTCTTGAATTGTTTTTTATAGAACTGAATTAAAATTAGAGTGTCTGGAAGATGCATGTGTACTGGATGGACCCAATGATACTCTGGAGGATAAACATGGCTGTCCAGCTTATGTTAGTCCTGAGTTGCTCCATTGTTCTGGTGGTTACTCTGGGAAACTTGCAGATATCTGGAGTATGGGTGTGATGTTATACACCATGCTTGTTGGCCGTTACCCATTCCAGGACATAGAACCTACGGTACTTTTTTCGAAAATTCGACGAGGTCATTTTGTCATCCCAGATTCAGTATCATCAAAGGCAAAGTGTCTTATACGTTCAATGATGAGACAAGAACCATCGGAAAGACTAACAGCAGAAGAGATTCTAGAGCATCCACTGTTTAAAAAGACATTTTATACCGTGAGCTATTGTCTTGATAAAGTGCCTGACCAAACTGTCCCCAGTATAAATGTTGAAGAGTCATATTTTGTGCCTGTAAAGAGCCGTGTTTCTGTATAAATTTCTCCCAAAAGTGTTCTGTACAGGTTTTATTTGTACATTCTGGCTGTTTTTTCTTGTAGCGTATCTTCTGCATATATATCCTAAAAAAATGTAGGTAAACTAAGGGTATGTAAATATATAACCTACTATTGTGGAGTATTTTTAATAATTGGGATGGAAGCTTGTACCTGCAATGTACAATTAAAGTGCCTTGTAAAAATTGACTATGTTCTTGAAACTTCATTGTACTTTTGGACAAATGTAGTGGCTGATATTTCATGGGAAATCCTGGTCTTTTTTCTGGTGTGTTATGCAATCAATGTATCTTCCAAATATTAATTTCTTTGGTTAGAATAACATATTAAAATAGCTGAACAGACTTGGCATGGCAAACAAGAATGGGACACTAGAAAGTTGTTTTGAAATAATGAAGCCTAAATACTAGATATGTTTAATAAAATTTCTCTAACTCAGAAATAATTCATGTAATTCCCCAGGACCCTTGTCTCATCGACGAGGAAGTACAGAACCTTACATTAAAAATGCAGTAGTTTTCGTTGGCCACGATATCGAGGCAGTTACCACTGAAGGTTTCTAGTTCAAAATAAAAGTGGGGCTTTCGCCCAGTTCTAGACGTCCCACGAGAACTAAACAAAGTCCGTTCTGGTTCGCATACCACGAGACAAAAGAAATAAAAGTAGCAAGTGGAAATCAACCTCTTTACACATTTGTCATAAGAACACTTCTAAAGTAAACGCGAACCACTTAGAGGATATATGCAACAAAAATTTGAATAACTTCGGTTAATATTTTTGAAAGAATAAAAAATGCTATTATAGAATTCTTCTTTACGGTTTTATCAAAACTTGTTTAGTTCTTAAGATATTTCAAAAAGTACAATGCTTTCCGCCATCTTGGATTGTAATTTTACCTCACTTATAGACATCACAAGCTGATAAAGCTAGGAACTGATAATATGGAAGTTTTGGCCCCAACGGACGTATATTTCTAAGATCAAGGGTACAGCCAACTTGTGACGTTTCTGCATATCCATGAATATCCAAGATGGCGGACAGCATGGTATTTCCGATCAAAATATCTCAAGAACTAAACAAGTTATGAAGACACTGTAAAGGCAATTTTTATACCATTTTGATTATGTTTTCAAAAATGTGGAATTTCAAAAAAAATCTGAGACAGACGCTGCATTTTTGTTGCACATAGCCTTCAACCGATGCTTACGTAACCGTACCAATCTAGCGCGTCTCCCCGAAGGTACCTTAGTTCCACCGGCAACGCCCTTCCATCTAAATGTACTGCGCCCAGAGCTTTCACCAAACTATTAAAACCAGTAGTCGCCTGGCTTCGAGGACGGGATTTGTATGGTCGTCTATTTAGACGACTTTCTGTTAATCACCTCCTGCAAAACAATTTTAAATCCCCACCAACAAATTGTGATCGACCTACTCGAATCGTTAGGAAGTGGTCACGTATAATAGCATGTGCTATCCCGGGGCATTTTGATGGGGTTTGGAAATTCCCGGCACTATTGCTAATCATCATCATTATTTTTATAGGATTGTATGCAATACCGAAACATTGTTTTTTGTTCCAAGTACTTGTTTAAATTCTTCATGCTTTCTTTTAGTTTTAGTGTCTGTTCCAGCTCCAACAAGTTGTTTGAGTAATCCTATTGCTGCATCCTTGAAATATTATTTTCGTATTAAATATTGCAATAATTTCAGGCATTATCTTGCAACAAGAACATCCTACTATTTCGGTAGAATTATCACAGGTTTGGTAAAAATCGGGTACGAATTAAAATATAATATCTTTAGATGGGGTTATATGTATTATATTATTAATTACTTATTGTTACTATTTTGAAAATTCAAATTATAATAAGGTTTCTCATAAATAATATGATATTGATAATGCTTTCTCTTGGGTACGAAAACATGGAATTCGAAATCTACAGGTGGGGATTATTCCTGGTTAACAAAATACTTCACATATTTTTAGGGGGTTGCTGTTCATTTAGCCAACTCTTCGCGCAACTTTATTTTTAAAGGGGGGGGGGGGTTACAGTGGTATAACGTAAACAAACGCTTTGTTTACATTTTGAACTTCTAAATTGCAGAATATCGTATACTAACTGAACAAGCGACTCCTCACCCAGCCACCCTGCCTGATTTTTTATTTTACCTCCCTATCTGGGAGACACGTGACCAGACAATACATTTCGCAGCGGGAGAGTAGCGGGAGCGGAGCTAAAACTCTGGGTACGAGGTTGGCTGAATCGATGCTCAAAGCGACCGCCGACTGTAACCCCCCACCTTTAGGTTTAAACGGCAATTACGTACCTTCAACATCGACATACAAGTCATTTTCCAGTGCATTCGTTCCTTTGTTGTAAGTGGTGAAAATTACAAATAACGTTAGACGCGTCGTAGAGTTTTCCTACCATGAGAAAACTCTTACATTGCATTCCATCGAGAAATGATTTAGCAGTATACTGTACGCTTATTGCACCTATTTTTTTACGCAGTCACCGAAATTACCTGAAATGTTTTGATGAAATATTATGTTGATGCCATATAAGGAACGTAACGCCATATATGTACACGAATCATAGAAGGATTTCAGCCGGAACTTGGTCGTTCCCTGTCGTTTGCAATTGCTACAAACTACAAAGATGAACGAAATAAAGTCTAGTAAATAGTGTTTTATGTTAATTGTTTGGCTGGCGTACACTGGCTGTTGATTTCTTGGGAGAGAACGAGTCGAAAATGCCAGACCGTATAACTGTTAAACGATTTATCGAGGAGACACGAGCTGATCTTTCCTCTCCTGTGACTTCCACCTTTGCCGAACCAGCTACTCTTGGGGCCTGCCGAAGTTTGATAACTAACCTAGAAGAGGTAAGGTCAGCTAGAAAATCATATACAAAAGTCAAGTTGCTACAGGGCAAGCATTGACATGGAAGATGAATCCAGTTGATTTTCAGTCAAATTTGCTTTGTTCTTGTGTCAAAATGTGACTGATTACAAATGCACTCACTGACTCAGGCTCGATCATGCACTTGATCTGTTAATACGATTAAGAGACAAGCTGTTGCACAGCAAACCATACAATAATTATTTTTATATGTCTATAGCGAATTGCTACATGATGCTATTTCTTAGTTATCTTAGTTTCCGACTGGCAAAATTGGAGGGGTTGAAGGCAAACCTCATTACTAATTTATTTGTTTATATCCGTATTTGCTGTCATCTTATAGAATTAGCTGCGTATTATTCAGGCTTGCCCGGTTCTTTTGCAAATACTTTTGTGAACTAAAACTCAGTACCTAATGTATTGAGTGGCGTTTCTTAGGGCATAGTAAATGGTAAGAATAATTACAGTTGAAATGTTAATAGTAAATACAGTTGAAATGTTTGACTTTATGACAGTTTATTCAAGTTATTTAAATTTTTAATGCAACACTTTTTAACACTTTTGCAAATATTTATGTGTAGGCTGCATATGTCATGTGTTTAGCCATTCAGTTTATAGCATTTTGAGTACTAAATAGTTCTTGAGATTGAGATAGAATTTTATGTGAGTCACATCTGGTCTGATATGTATATCATTCATTAAACCAAATAGGCCAATATCAGTGTTTATGGAGTCTCAGTGTAATTATAAGTTGTACATTAATACCAACATATCTTAAAATAGAGACCATAATTATAATAAGTTCTAAAAGATTTGAGAAATATGTACTTACCATGAATACCATGGTATTGTAACAAGTTGCAACAAGTCTGTTACATAACAATCACATGATAAAATATCAGGATTGCAGAATGATGTTGCACCAGTGACCTCCAAGTAAAGTGGGATGCTAACTGTAGATAAACATTCACATAATGTCCCAAAACAAAGGTTTTTTACTAAGTTTGAGCAGAAATACAAAACACCGGGCACAACTGTTTTAGTTTGTAATAAAATAAGTTGTATTAAAAATTATTCAAAAATAACCCAAAACAAGCAAAGTTAATTGTTGCAATTGTTGTTATGTTTCCCTTTCAGCTAATGTGAAATTTGTATAGGAAATTACACGGTTCGAGGAGAATTAATGAAAAATTGCACGCGTGTTTGGCGAAATAATTCATAATAGCACGAGTGCGAAGCACGAGTGCTATTATGAAGTATTTCGCCAAAC
>JAOTOK010034235.1:0-10439 GCA_025770025.1 Virgularia gustaviana
ATATTGTTACTATCTTTTTTCTTTACTTGAAAGATGACATCATTTGGTAAAAATGAAATAAAATCACCATTGTGCAACTCTTTGGGACAATTCTTCTCCAAAGTTTCAAATTTTGTGGCATTGTTTGCTTTGTAGAATGTAGGGTTTGTGTGAATCTACACAAAATTGAATTTATTGTATGTTTACAACTGTGTACTACTTTGTACTGTGTACCAGACCGAATGAGAAAAAATGGGAAGAGGAGGCCGGGGGCAGTAGTTTTGGAGCACGACTTACTGGTAAAATAGTGGCAGTTGAATCAGACACCTTGATTATTGCATGATGTCGAGAAACACGCTTGTCCACAATCTGCAAATTAAAATTATTGACTGCTTGGAAACTACCTCTTTATGTTATATAATGGCTGACGTTTTCAGGTGTACGACTGGCAGCACCAAGCTAAATGCACTCTTTCCAAATTGACAAACAAGTCATGCCCCACAGGAAAAGGCATGAGAACACACATATACAACTGTGGCCTGAAACTCAGCATAAGTATGCTGCCACAAGCACATGCCTTCAATGTGTTCTTTCAGAGGAATGGGGTGCTCCCATAATTGGAATTTTAATATTTCTAATTGCTCTTAGAATTACCAATCAATGCATTCTGATCTGTGGTTTGAGTTCAGACATTGTTGCCTCTCATGTGCAAGAATTCTTACCAATCAATGATGGCCAGACACCTGACTGCAACACTATTGAACAATATTCAGCTTACTCTGAGAAAAGGTCCTCGTCCAACGGTCACCTTGCCATCTTCAAGAGCAATCTGAGCTCCTCCTCCATCTGGCACTAGTGCGAAACCAACCATTGTTTATGCACATGACACATGTACCATGTATTGGTACAGTGGTAGTCTGTCTGACAGGTACCAAATAGAAATTACTTGAGCCTACAGTATACAAGTCAGTGGTTACCCACCAAATGTTGAGCCTACGATATAACCGTACAGCAGTGTTATGCTACAAAAGTGTTACAGTCTAGCGTCAATTCTCAAGAGCCCACGGTATCATTGTCTAGGTCGCACAGCGGACGCACCACTATATAAACAGTTACCCTCTAGCGTTAAGATGGCTGCAAAACGCAGCAAACGAGGTCGTCGTGATTTTGAGATGGAAAACGAAGAAAAATCAGACGAAATTGCGTCAAAAAAGCATCGCAACGAAAGTTCTCCTATCCTGCTAGCTTTCCAAGGATTCCAGGTTGAATTAGACGCAAGACATGACAAGTATGAGCGAATAGTTAAAAGCAGTCGTGATGTGACCATTCAAAGCAAACGTGTCATATTTCATCTGCATCGTGCTTTGGAGGAAAAAAGCCGAGAAAAAGTGCTCAAAGAAGCCGAGGAAAAGTTTCTTCCTATTAAAGAGTTGTTTAAGAAAATAGCTCTTGAGCTAGAGAACGAGGACCCGTATCAGTTCACTAAAGCTTACACTTTTGGCCTCCAAGAATTTATTGAAGCTTATGCTTTTTGGTTTTTCTTGAAAAATGGTTCTTTAGTCTCGATGGAAATCTGTGAGAAGGTACTGGGTTTCAAGTTAGAAGAATCTGACAAGCAGTTAACATTGCTGGTACCACCCTTGGACTATGTGCTTGGTATTGCTGACTTAACTGGAGAACTAATGAGACTTTGTATTAACAGTGTTGGAAAAGGGAACTTTGATACACCTAGTGACATTTGTAAAATTTTACGAAACATTCACGACATATTTGTGACATTTGGCAACAGAGAACGTGGACTTAGTAAGAAATTAGACGTGATGGTTGCCAGTTTAAAGAAAGTCGAGAATACTTGTTATACAATCACCATACGACGGTCTGAAGTACCAGATACCATGCTGGCACAGATGGTTGCATCTGACATGGATACCAGAATGGCTGAAAATGTTGCATAACGTTATTTTGTTAATATAACTGTGATATTATTGTAGACAACCATTGTCATTGAAGTTTTGTTAAATAAATTTTCAACACTGCAATTTTTACACAGTTTGCTTATCCAGATTTTAATAACAGAAATTAATCAATTTACAATTATTGTAGTTCATTCTATCTATTTACATGAATCACACTATAAGCCCATAATTAATCACATAATATCTAACTCCTAAAATGATAATCACTAGAACTATGTACAATGATTGAATACTACTGTTAATGACTGCATGCATTGTTTAAACTACAAACTTTAAAATGCACTACAACAGAATTTATGTATGGTTCATGTTGCATTAACTAATTTCTATTGTCATAATTACTTATTTAATCCCTAACTGACTCCAAATTTATATCATTGTTATTACTGTATACCTAGGTATTGCTACATGAAAGTGTCTCTAAACACAAAAATCTTCAAAAATTTGACCAACAAAATCCAAAGTTATACAAGGTAAAGTCAAGAAACTACTGCAGTACCAGAGAAGTACCTTAAGGAAAAGATTACAGTCTTACTAACTGCAACAGTCCAATAACTTTGGAATTGTTTGACAAATGTTCATCAAAAAAGTCTATTCTCAGACACTGTAAACACCTCAAAACTAATAACCATTTTAAAACAAAAAGATGAACAAAGATTTTTGTGTTGACCAAAACAAACATGGTTTAACTAAACATGTCACCACAGCCACATCAAAATTGTTTATGTATGTTTTCAAGATTTACCTACCAATTGTCAAAAGCATTTATATTGTGATTGTGTTGCATCAAATTCATTAACTTTGTGTATGCTATGTTTTTATAAATTCTTGCTAAAATTAATGATGGTTAATTGTTTTGTGAAATATTTCTAACATAAATTGGCTACCATGTTTCTAAACCATGTTTCCTTTGGTTTCAAAATTAATTACTAAAATTTTTATATAAATGACTAAGTATACTCCAATGGTAAAATATATGTTGTGTTGCCTGCCAGTATATTTTTGAAACAAAAGCCATCAACTTAATAATAACTTGAAATATAAACAAAGACCAGACAATGTTTAACTAGATATTACTAAAATGTCAGATCTATTTGTCACTGGATTACTGGCACAAAACAGTATTAGCTGCACTAATATTGTTTTGATAAATTTATGCATTGCAAAATGAATTTGCCAACAACTTAATAACTACACTTGGCAACAACTGATTGTTAAATTCTTGTGGCTTGACAATACTGTCACATCAGGACTAATTTTCAAACTGTCAGAAAACCCTTGATTCTTAACCATTTTGCAAAAAAAATAATTGATTTAGCATGTTTTTAATTTTGCTTAGTCCTTGCTAACAGTTTTTGGTTGTAGTCTGTTAAATTGATGGCACGTTTGTGTATGTACATTATAAAACAACCTGCACTTTTAGCAACCAACTTCATATCAAAATGTCATGGATACAAAAAAGTAGAAAAGATTAGTTCTGGTTGATGCAATCAAGTGTCCTGAACAAACCTGATGGCAATGAGAGTGGGCAACATTGCAGGAATTTGTTTGGTGCTGGCAGAGATGTAACCACTTCCCAGGTATTGGTCGTGCAGTTGTAACACTCTACACTGTCATGGAACCGTGTCCCTGTACCTTCACCACCAAATATGTAGACTCGATCACCAAGCACAGAAACACCAGCAAATGCACGTTGCACACCTATGTCGCAAATATCAAACCATACACCAGCACTGGGGCTATACATCTCACAACTACGGAGGTAGGTACGGACTAGGATACCATGGTCGGCTCCATCCACTTCACCCACCTCGTTAATCCCACCAGCAACAAGGATGTTGCCAGTTGATGTTGCTGCGGCAACGGCATATGCTCTCGGTTGTCTCATCGCAATCATGTCATCCCAAGTACCAGTCTCTAGGGAATATCGCTCAACAGATGCCAGCATACAGTTATTGATGGACTTACCACCCATGGCATACAGGTGATTGCCAAGGGCAACCATACTTGCACCACTACGTGCGACCCTCATAGCTTGCTTGCTTTCCCATACATCCTTGACTGGGTCATACTTGATCAATACTCCCAACCTTCTGACATTCTCAACAATTCCCCCAGCTAAGTAGAGACAGCCATTCACAGCTACAACTGCCATGCCTTTGATTGCCTGTTGTAATGGACGACATCTTACCCAACTGCGATGCTTGAAATGAAATTGTTCAACCTCAGCCGTAAAGGTGGTTCTTGAATACCCACCTACAGCAATGACGCTATCACCAACGGCAGCAATACCATGGCTGTAACGGTCAGTTCTCATCGATGGAACTCTGAACCATCGATCCCCAGAAGGAACATAAATGTAGGAGGCAGCAGATGCCCCATCCGCACCCCTGCCCCCGTTCACGAAGACACACTCAACAAATCTGGAGGCATGATCGTCCGAAGGGGGTTGATCTGAGTTGACATAACACTGCAAGATTGTTTGCATTAGCATCTCTGAACATGCTGGGTCTCCTCTGACAAGAGGATCTTGGGCAATTGTCTCTGCAAGGTACTTCCCATTGACATCTGCAAGTCTGACCTTGGCAAACAGGTCCCGAAAATAGCGCAGTCTTTGATCGAAATCATGCCTTACCCAACGTACTATGCCACCATAGAGTTCTTCCTCGGAAAATATTACAAGTTCATCACTTGACACAATCTCAAGCAACTGCTCAGCGCTAGTTTGCAGAAACTGTTCAGTTTGCGAGACTGCGCTGAAATTGCCAACAAGAAAATCTTTAGTGACTTCTCGCAAAGGTTCACAGTGATATTTGTTGGCAAAACCGTGCAATGCTATACCGTTAGATAAGTTTAGGTTGTCTTGTAAGAAACGACAACCCAACTGCTTTAGTTCATGGACGTTAAAATAATCAGCAATAACGATGAGTGATTCAACATTCTCTTTCGTCAGAACGACCTGGCCAGTGTATAAGAAAGTTAGGAAATCATCCATCCGTCTGTAGCAATCATCGATCCGTTCGTAATTTGCCGGACAAACTTCAGGAAATTTCAGCTCAATCGCTTCTTGGTTGCGTTCTTTCATATTCATTGTAAAAAGGCTGTGAAAATACGAACTGCTAGAGGCAAGAACAACTTTATGTACATCAAATATCTTATCGTCTAAGGACAACTTTGCGTCGCATAATGTACCACTTTTGCGAAATTCGTTCAACTGATACAGCATTTTACTGCCAAGTTGTGAGTCTGTAGCCATTTTGTACTCAGAAGTCATATCTTCATTGGATTGAAGACTCTCCAAAGACGAAGTCAGGCCACGAACGACTACAACCTCGCCTAGCCTCTGCATTCTTCGAGCGGCCCGCAACCAACGATCGGCCCCAAAGATCTGCTGCAATGAAAAATTTCTCGGGGAAGCTCCTATTTCTTTTCAATGCAAATGAGATTATTGGCAACCGGAAATCAATCAGCGATCGCCTGATGCGCAGAAACGGAAACACACTCAATTACGCATGCACGAACCGCCCCTTTAACGTTCGATGGTTTTCACCTAACATAATGTCAATAATACATCATTACTAATCATACATTTATATTGCATATGTTTATTTTGACTACATTTTCATTTCTTCATTATGAAAAAGATCTGCAGTATCTGAATAAAGCCTAATTAAGGTGCTGTGTAGTATGTCCCAAAAATATTGGTATTTCCAATAGTTAGTTTTGCCTTTGTAAGACTTGATACCCTTTGTAAACACTTTCTCTATATGCAAAGTGCAAACCAACTTCATTTTAGGCCTATAGTATCCCCACAGAACAATAGCCGGAAAGCTAATGCAAGGAGGTTGTCAAAGACACAAAAGCTGTCACTTATTTTGCGAGTGCCGTTATTTATGGCCCAAAATTGCACAGAATTCCTGAAATTTCCGTTTAGTTTTTCGAAATATATTCCATGCAACAAACATAGCAAGCAGTAATGTATAAAACCTTGTGAATGCTAGTGGAAAATCGGCGTTATTGTCAAGCTTCAAATTTCGTTTTAATTTTAGCCTGCGTAGCAAATTTAAGATCTGATGCAAGCCACAAGGGTGTTGGCTTTCTGCTGTAGCAACAGAACGGGTACCTGAGCCTTAAAACTTGCCATGAGCGATGTTCTACAATGATGCAATGTGCCAGCAATATGAAAATAAAGTTAGTTGTGCAAATTAAGTTGAATAAATGCTAGCCAAAACTTCGTTACTATCTGTACAGGAATAATAAAAACATGACCACAAACGTCGTATTTCATTTTATCTAATTATTTTCTAAATATAAATTCATTCGGCGGTCTGTCGGTAGTAGATACATAATCAATACATACAATAAACGTTGATAATTAAAACCAATATTCCAAACAGCCACAAAATCACCTGCCAAATGTCATAATCTGTATTCAGGAAATATTTCAAAAGCAAACATATTCTATAAAATCTTCTGATTTTAATAACATGACAAGGCCGTCTTTATGTGTAAATTTTATAGGAAATTTTCTCAAATGGCGAAATGAAATAAATCGATTCACTGTTCTCTGATTTTGAAACGCATGCAGGGTACATGTGGACAGCACGTGTTTAACCTTGTACTGGCTGCACACGCGAGATACCGCCCCAGTTTCCCTGTGGGGTAATAGTTGGCAATCGATAAAAAATCTGCTTTGTTTTTATAAAGAAATTATTGGCAATAAGGTCAAGGGGAGCCTTAAAAATGCAGTATGTTTAAATAAAACACTTGTAGTGATACCGCGAGTTGTTTATTGCATTAAAAAGAAACTTAATTCACTGCTTGAGGCGAGAATTTTCACCTCGAAGTGGCTAGAACAAAGTTGTTTATGCCATTAGCGGTGTATCGTGTGGCACTGAAGCCCGTATGTTTGTGCATCTTTGACGTAAAAAAAACTATCGCGTGAATAATATTGCGCGCAAGCACTCTGAGTGCACGTGTACTGTGTAAATAATGTTAGTACCGAATAGTGACAAACTGCCAGATCATGTATGTGCAGTGGTTGCCGACATGCATTTTCGCGAAATTTAAAAGAATTATGTCGTTCATCGAGATGTGATCGAGATATTTTTGAGTAATGCAAGAATCATATACACAACGCCATTTTGTTGCAAACAGCAATAAATTTCTTGTCCAATGCCTGTTTTGTAACGTTGCTGTGGTTATGACGTCAACCATTTAATATCAGTTTCCGTTTTTGTTGCTCAAAAAACAATGAAGTTGTAATAATTATAAAGAGATTACAAAAAGGCGAACATTGTAATAACTATACGTTGTCATAATCATGTTTCTTCGTGAAAGACTGCTTTGGTGAAGGTTGAAAGTGAGTCTTTTCCAACTGGTCACTTGAGAAACACTCAATAAAAATTAACCTTGGCGCCAAGGTGCCAATTGCTTATTGGGAACTCGGTGCTAGGCACTTACGGTGTAACCTTGACATCGTGTATGTCTTTTGGTTGTTGTTTTGTCTGGTTTGCAAACGCCCATTGCTTTTATTGTGTTGTACAACTGGGCAAGTCTGTACAAGACATGTTTTCTTTTGAACAACACAAGTAAAATTGTATTGTAACTACACAGCAGGGCTATGACAGATTCGCTACGTGACCTCATGTAAATAAGCAACGTTGGCATTCGTATTACTACTGTATGTAAAAATAGAACTTTCATAATTGTGACAATACCAAGTGCATTGAGTATAGCTATTATGATTGGTTAAAGAAACACAAAAGAAGCACTGCGTCGCAAAAATGTTCCTTTGATGTCAAGTAATGCGGCATCAATGCCAAACTCCACCGTCGTATGCAAATCAGTTTTGCTCATAACAAACTGAGTCCTCAAGATATTAACATTGTCCAGAAATTTGACATATTTTGAATTGAGACAATGTTTGTCAAATTTGAGTAATGTTTATGCCGCAACGCGCAGATGTGTGCATGGAGTGCATCTTTCAATGGGTTTGTACGAGGATAGAACTTTTAGGAAGATGAGGCGTATTTAAAGAGGGATAAATTAGAGAGGGGAGTATCAGAGAGGGGCGTAATAGAGAGAGGTGTACTAGAGAGTCAGGGGTATTAGAGATGAGGGGTATTAGAGATAGGGCGTATAAGAGAGGGGCGTACTAGAGAGGGTGTATTAGAGAGGGGTGTAATAGAGTGGGGAGTATTAGAGATGTTCGGTATTAGAGATAGGGCGTATTAGAGAGGGGAGTATTAGAGGGTTAGGGTATTAGTATTAGAGATAGGGCGTATTAGAAAGGGGCGTACTAGAGAGGGGCGCATTAGAGAGGGGTGTAATAGAGAGTGGAGTATTTGAGAGGGGTGTAATAGAGAGTGGAGTATTTGAGAGGGGTGTAATAGAGAGTGGACTATTTGAGAGGGGTGTAATAGAGAGGGGAGTATTAGAGAGGGGTGTTATAGATAGAGAGGGGAGTGTTAGAGAGGGGTGTAATAGAGAGGGGAGTATTTGAGAGGGGTGTAATAGAGAGTGGAGTATTTGAGATTAGGGGTATTAGGGATAGGGCGTATTAGAGAGGGGCATATTAGTTAATACGGGGGGGGCGACGTTTTTTAAATGACACGTACATCGGGTACCAGACCTCTAACAGCGCGGTGAAATACAAATATGGCGTCGTATGCAAGTTGTTTCAGATCAAGTTTGAACTTTTGTCTTGTTTTCATTTGTTCTTTTCTGTCAGACGTTTGTTACTAACGATATATGTAAAAGACAATCATGGCGAACTAAGACACTTAAAGAAGAGCGCTTTTTGTGGCCAGGTTTGCTTTAAAAATTAAAGCAAAATTTTGAAGGATTTATTTATAAAAATTGAGAAATGTCGAAAGCCACTAAACGAAAACATGTAACAAGGGAAGTGTTGGATGAGTTTGTCACACCACAAGATGACCAGACTATTGTCAAGGTGAGAAATACTCGTTATTTTAATGAAATTACATTTTGAAAATGAAATACATATAATATATTCATATAATAGGGACTGTTAATTATTAACTAATTATATTAATTACTAGATGAATATCCAATTTTTTTGAATGCAATGCTATCCTGGTTTATCAACAACTACAAGTGTTGTGTTTTAGATTTTGAGCAGCAAAGGTAACAATCTTCATGAAGCCGAGACACCATCTGGTGATCATTTCTTGATCAGTATGCCTTCCAAGTTTCGAAAGAATGTATGGATAAAACGAGGTAATTATCAGATGATACCAGAGTGAAGAAATGGATAATGTTCCCCAAGTGAAGTCACTGAGGGAGATTGACATAGTTGTTGAACTACAGACATTAATATTGTTGTAAACATAGACATGAACTTGGACAAGAACATCGTATGCCCGTATAGCCATGGACATAGACATTGATGCATACATAGATATGAATGTACACTAGACATACATGTTCATGCAGATATAGATTAGATATGAACATTAACATGGATATAAACAGATGTAGACTCAAATCAAATAAATATATCTCAATTTCTGATAAAACAGTAGTAAGACTAACATAGTGTGTTTGACATTTTTCAGGCAACTTTGTCATAGTTGATCGTATCAAAGAAGGTAACAAAGTGTGTGGTGAAATAGTTCATATCCTTTACCCAGAACAGATAAAACAACTTAAGAAAGAAGGCTTGTGGTATGTTGAGAAGCAGTATATCATCTACCCAAATAATTAGCAAAATCATTAAAAATTGGTTCTTCCTAACAGAATGTACAATTGTCTAATTTTCAGGCCTGAAAAATTCGCAGAAAAGTCTCCAGAAAATGGCAACTGTGGACAGTTTGTATCACAAGATATTTCTATGTTAGTATTTTGATACTTAAAACAATTAAGAATTTAGGCAGATTAAATTTAGTTTGAATAATTATAATTGTTATGCAGAGAGAATAAATTCTGTGATATTATCATTTTATGTTTCAGGGAAAAGCAAAATGGTAGAAACAGTTCATGTGACAGTGAAAGTGAATCAGATGATGGTGACTTGTTTGTAAACACAAATCATGTAGCAACATTAACAATTCGTTCTGAATCAGAATCAAGCGACGACGAGGAGGAGGAAAATGAGGAACTAAGTGCAGAATATAACCCAGAAGAAGGGAAACATTGTCTGGGAAATAATAATATAAATACTTGAGTAAAAAAAATAAATATTGAGAAATGTATGTTATTGAGTCTGGTGTTGTCTACTTAAAATAACTTAATATTGAAAATGTTTTATATGGAAATGGTTTGACATGTAATATGTAGGATTCTGTGTGTTGCATTTAAATGAACTATTTCTTTCAAAACAAAAAAATAATAAATAAATTTAAGTTGGGGATTAAAAGTCTTATGCAACTGATTTAAATAATAAAATTGTTGATTTTGCAAGGGCGCGAAGCGCCCGCAGTAAAGTCGAGATTATATGAGAACACAGAAGTGAGATATAAC
>JAOTOK010034257.1:0-10435 GCA_025770025.1 Virgularia gustaviana
AGTGGTGAATTAATGAGGTATAGCGCTTACGCGAAATACAATGGAGATGACCTTCTGTATTAGTTAGTATTCTGTGCTTTAACGTTTGAATTACGTTTTTCTCGCCTTTATCAAGTCAAGTTTGACAACATCGCAAAAAATAGTAATAATACGAAGTTAGTAAGTTTGATGCTCATACACACCCGTTATTCAGGGACATACATGTGCTTAAATTTCATGATATCTGTAAAATAAAAACTGGTCAATTTGTATACCTTTCTCGATCTAGATTATTGCCGAAATTATTTAATGAACTATTCCATACTTCTGATAAACATATTCACAATACAAGAAGCTCAAAAGATCAGTTAAAATACCATACTGTATAGAACTATAAACCGAGACAATTTGCTGTTTGCTACCTTGGCTCTAAATATTACAATTCCTTACCTGATGATTTAAAAAATGCAAGCTCAGTCTCAATATTTAAGAAAAAATTAAAAAGCCATTTGTTCTCATGCAGAATATGGGCTCTCGTCTGATACATAATGAATAATATACTTTTATTTATTAATGTCAGTAATGTGTATATGACCATGCATGTATATATATGTATGTATGTTATAGATATTTATATTCATGTATATATGTCTGTTATTGATTATAAATTAAGTATATTGATGGCAATGTAAACTGTCGAGCTGGTCTAATTTATAAGCTCCGCTTCTTCAGACCATCTCGCCTCAGTAGCTAGGTAAATGCTATGTAATTCTGTATGTAGTGTTAGTAAATTGTGGCAAATAAAATTCAATTCATTTCAATTCAAGACAAACCATCTCCAAGAATAAAAAACACGGACATAGAATACTTTAAAAAAACTGACGGCACGCGCTAGCCTGCTTCCTATGACGTTGTCACGGACGGAATCGTTTTTGGCCGTTCCAGAGATCGGAAAATTTCGCGCGCTGCTACAGACAATCAGATCGCAAGTAAGGTTAGGATTCCGTCCGCCGTCAAAAAAATAAGAAAGGAATCCTGTTCATCTCGAGATAGTAACTGATATGACGGCGTAATCTTTCAAGCAGAGCTTAGTTTAATTATTTGCTAAGAGGCAGAAACCTAAGCGAATTATCAGTGACAATGGGAAGAGATTTGTTACAACTGCCAGTGGCTCTCAAAGCTCAAGAAACAGGTATCGAATGACTACTTGGCGCGACATCCAATGGCAGTTTAACCTGTCTCAAAACCCCTGGCGGGGTGGTTGAACACGCAACCAAGTCGGCCATGCACTCCAGTTAACAACTATGCACACTTTAACGTTTAAATTGTTGATTTACGTTTTTTTCCGCGCTTTTCAAGTGAAATTTTGATATCTTCGCACAAAATAGTCATCATAGAAAGTCAGACAAACCATCTTCAAGAAGAAAAACACGTACATAGAATACCTTAAAAAAATTGACGGCATGCGCTAGGCTGCTTCCTATGACGTTGTCACGTACGGAATCGTTTTTTGCCGTTTCAGAGATCGGAAAATGCCGCGCGCTGCTGCAGACAATCAGATCTCCAGTAAGGCTAGGATTCCGCCCGCTGTCAAACAGCTAAAAATAAGAAAGGAATCCTGTTCATCTCGATATAGTAACTGATATGACGGCGGAAACTTTCAATCAGAGCCTAGTTTAATTCGTTGCTAGGGAGGAAACCTGAGCGAATTATCAGTGACAATGGGAAGAGATTTGTTACAACTGCCAGGTGGCTATCAAAGCTCAAGAAAAACAAAGTATCGAATGACTACCTGGCACGACATCCGATGGCAGTTTTGCCTGTCTCAAAGCCCCTGGTATAGGGTACTTTTTTCGAAAAGGCCAATGGACAAGCGGTTCTACCGTTGCGGAAGCTAATGAGTTGACACACCATCTCCAAAAAGTTTGTTATCCCCACTACAACAATTTCCAAAGACATTTATTTCGTCATCATCTCAGTATCCTCTATAATATAGGATTCCAAAAGAGTAAGTCACTCATTCTAACGCAGATACAAAACTTTATTTTGTGTCAACTCAAAATGCAATATTACGTATTTAGCATGCATCTGTTGTTGTAATCATACTGAAATAACTCGAGATAGAAGAAAGTAAATGAAAAACTGTAAAACAACTTACAAAAGCA
Organism: Virgularia gustaviana; assembly: GCA_025770025.1. Classification (NCBI taxonomy): domain Eukaryota; kingdom Metazoa; phylum Cnidaria; class Anthozoa; order Scleralcyonacea; family Virgulariidae; genus Virgularia; species Virgularia gustaviana. Next base: position 2,145 of record JAOTOK010034257.1, read on the forward strand.
TTTTAACACATCTTAATCTCTAATAAGTCAATAAGAAATTCCTCTTTATAGGCACTTTAAAGGACGCGATTTCGCGGAGTGGTTCTGAAGACAGCAACAGGTACATTAGAATAGCCATTGGAGCATTTTATTTTATATCGCTTAGAACTATCAAGTCTGCCAGCATCGTCGAAACAAAGCAAGTAAGGTACAAAGCAAGGTACCTCTGAATCGAAAGACGTGCGAATTTAAACCTAGACCGCAGAGGGCAGGGCAGGGAAAGAGAAAGGAATACTGAGAATAAGGAACATTGCTATAACATTCTTGAGCGTTAATTCAAACATTTCAAACAACCGAAACTTTACTTTCATAGACTCGAGTATAAGAAAGGGGAAGAGTGTGCTAAGGTTTGGGGTACCTGTGCTACGTAACTACGTGGGGGTACGTCGAGGTTGTTGATTGTTACAGTTCAAGAGTCATGTTTCGCTCTGGACATAGAGTGTAGAAACTAGAAAACGATTGAATAAACATACTAAAGCGTTGTGTGAAGCACCTTCCCACACAAAAGGCTACTGTTGGCCGCAGCCCTCATTACATAAATACCGGAAGTGCTCATTCGGAGTCGACCGCCTGCCAGCAGTTACAATTAGACGACCGCATTTTTGGGGTACTTTCGATTTTTCCGAAACGAGTGCAAACCATGATATCAATGTGGAAAGCAATTTTCGAGAATAAAATAAGGTATCTAGAACTTAATTTAGCTTAAAAAGGTGAAGACTCGCCTCTATGTGGTTTATGTTTTGAAAAAGTACCCCGAAAATTGTGGCTTTATTCGTCATTGTGAGAAAGGCTAATTGTTTTTCTCAGAATACGTGCATATCCCGTTTTAGCAGAAAAGAAGATCATTGATTCTGATGATTGACAAGAGAGTTGATGAAAAAGATATGGAGACATACAAGAGAGTGAAACACGGCAGTTCGTGTTCAGTTAATACTTAACACTCCAACTGTCAAGGTCGCTCAGAGCTGATTCAAGATGAAACACTTCTTCGCTGTGGTTGTGATATTTGTCATAGCGCAGTCCTCACCAGTACGGGCGGTAAGTGAACGTTTTCTTGCCGTCATATGTTGCTTTAGATCTTTGCATTCTGCTTTTCGTGACATGACATTTTAAGCCTGATCAAACGAGAACGCAAGTCATAGCAAGTTTTCGCATATGTTTCTTTGTACATTGTTTACCCTGTGCCCTGCATGCCCGGTTCACATGAGCAATATTCCCGGCGATTTTTTCACCAAATTATGACTTAGATCAATGTTAAACCACCACTTGGCCAAAATTTTGTACCGTCGTCTTACTACCCCTAGGTGAATCATTACATAACATCAGACAGAGCCAAATTTTCGGAGAAATTGCATGAAGACATTAGCGAGTTTACGATTCACGACGACGCGACGGCTTACAACGCGGTAGAAATATCTTATTTAAAAGTCCACATGGTTGACTAACGCTCTCGTTTACACGTAAAGCTTCATCCTAGGACTTTTGGAAACGGTTGAATGTTATGAAATGTGAGCATTATGCAATCCTTAAGCCAAAGTGGAGGACGAGGTTTCACGTCCTGTGATAGCTGGCGTTTGGCGTTGTAAACAGAGCCAGCACGACGTCGGTAATTCCCCTGGGGTATTTAAATATGCATTTTCTTTGTTTTGGGACAGTAATCCTATTGTCATGAAGGTCGCGTCGTCGACGTTCGCGTCGTAGATCGTAAACTCTCTACTCTCTACTAAACGAGCGACACGACCATTTGAACACATACTTGTGATGGTTGTGTTGACTTCCGATCGCTTGCGGTGGAGTTTTTGGCAGATCCAAATTTCGGCGCCCGTTTAACAAAACTTGCGAACATTGCTCGTTTGAAAATCATGCAGGAAGTTTTTGCGACTACATAATAACAATCCGCGTGAATTACGTTAATTTTAGTTGGTCTTCTTGCTTACGTCTTTCCAATGTTTCGATGACATGTAAACAAGCAATTGATGTCTTATTAATATTACACTACAAAAAAGTGTGGTGAAATCTGATTGTATTTAAAATGCTCGCCACTGTGCAAACTTATGTAAATCTGACGTCGGGTTGAATATCGATCATTGTTTTGCCCTCGCAAGTGACGAAATTGCTCGTCTTATCATATCTAGCGCGGTAGTGCATATACGCTTAGGACTGCGACGAGCTTGCATGTCATCATATCTGTCGCAGTATATAAAGGAAATAGCACGCAATCGCAACCTGATGCGTTTGTCAATCATTCAAGCATGTTTTTAAAACTTCTTGAATTTTTCTGGTGCATTCCAGAAAATATTAAGAGACGTAGGCGATGTTTAAGTGTAATCATATGTGGCGCGATAACGCAAATCGCAACTCGATGCGCTTGGCAATCATTATTAGAAATGTTTTTAAATCTTTTTGAACTTTTCGGAGACTTTCTTTCGGCAACTTGTTGCAACTGCTTCCGGTAGGTCTTAATAAAATTTAGATTACCAACATAACAATAAATAAATCCACTTCTAGTTCAACGAAGGATGTGCGAAACATTTAAGAGGTCATTTAACTAAAATATTTATCATAATGTGGTTATCTTGCCCATCATTTGCTTTCGCGTTTATGTTCCCTTAGATTATAGTCACATGACTGCAAAGAACCTAGATCGTTGATGTTTGGAAGCTTCCCAGCCGTTCAGACTCCGTTTACACTAGAGCAAAAGTTTCGGGATTTGCTAAAGTTTTCGGATTTGGTTGAAATTCAGTATACGGATTAGCGTTTACACGTCTATATAGCGAATAACTTGTTGTTGTCTCCAAAGTAGATTGCTGCTGTACTAGATATCACAATTCACTCACAATTTGTTTGCTTGCATGAAGATGTATTGATAATCACTTCTAGCTTCACTGCTCACGTCTCACTGACAACTCAACTCAAGTGTAAAATATGTTACATTTTTATGGGTATATAATCTTAGCCATGCAAATCGATGTATTATAATCCCTTAAAAAGGTTCATGTTTCACCGTCTTTAATATTTAATGTCTTAATGTCTAACACACTGAATATATGGTAAATAATGGCAGTTTCCGACATCTATAACCGTGTACGAAAAGTAATCGGATTCGGCCGTTTGGGTGATTTTGGACGAGACTATTTTACATGCGTATCTAATGCAACCGCCAAGACTCTTCTTTTCCCTTCAGATACTTTAGATCCAATGCTGCTAGTTCACGTGCGCGTGCGGCTGGTGTGAGGGCTAATGAAAGGACCGATTTACGACTTAAATCCTTCAATGTAAGTAATGTATGTAACTCCTTTCAAAAATCGAGAAACGATTGGTAGCTCTCCCAGCGAAACTTGCCTACCGGGTTGTAGGTTTGGGAAATTGCCGACATGTATACCCCTGTTGTCCTGTAAGCAAATCTGTTTTGCTGGACAAGGTCAGCCAGAAACGACAGAACTGAGTTCACAGGGACAGTAAGGGAACAGAGAGACCGTGCATAACACCAGCTTGCCCAAGTTCGCTATGGACCTGCGTAGCGTTTTTGAGTCGCTTCGCTCCACGATGACAACAGTATGTCTGTAGCCGCTTAATTTTGAAAATCCTCCTGTTTGGAGACGTTGCCGGAGACAGACCACACAGTTAGATAGAATTTGTTGTGGAGCGGGTGTTCCGTTCCCGGTTCGAAGGGAAATTATATCACCCCTGCTCGCTGTGGGAGTTGTCTTGGGTAGTCTACTGACATTGACAGTAGACTGGGAAATAAGGGTTGTCCCTTCCAATGCGGTGCCAATATCAGGGCTGTGGCTCTGTCTGCTTGGATCTTGCTCAAGATTCGAGGTATCAGGATAACCGGTGGGTATATCCAGCTCCTCCAGCGGCCCCAATCCTGGAGAAATGCGTCTGTGGCCATTGCACCCGGGTCCGGATGTCGGGAGACATAGCGTGGTAGTTTGTTGTTCACTCGAGTCGCAAACAGGACCACGGATGGCCGGTAAAACCGGTGGGTGATTCTCTGGAAGATGTCCTTTTGGAGACTCCACTCTGAGTAACTGGTGAACTGCCGAGAGGCTGTGTCTGCTGTACGCGGAATGTGCTTCGCTGTTACCCAAGCTCCTGCTTTCAAGGTGACAGCCCACAGGTCCATAGCTTGTAGTGAAACTGTGAGACCGTGTTCTTGCTCGTTTTTTACGTATGCAACAGCTGTGGAGTTGTCCATCTGTAGGAGGACATGTTTCGGGCATGGTGTGCAACAGTCGAAGAGAGCTGATAGTGCTAAATGAGCTGCTTTCTGTTCTAGTAGGTTGATGTGAGATTTTGCCTCCTCCGGGAGCCATCTTCCCCCCATGGTAGTGCCAGGCCACGTCGCCGCCCAACCCAGTAAGGACGCATCCGTTGACACGGTCATATCGAATTGGAGGTTCTGCAACTGCTGACTATTTAATCTCTGAAGGCCTGGGTCGGTCTACTACTTGAGGTCTTCCATGCCGGCATTGGAGATGATGACTTAACGCCGTGTCAGCTTGCTGTGTGTCGAGTGGAATGCATTGATGTAGTCGCATTGCAGGCTCCGGTAGTGTAGAAGTGCCATCCAGAGTCCAGTCTGAGCTGCGTAGCTCATCCGCTCCAGGAGAGCAGATAGCTCCTTGAGAGAAGTTGTCTGTGTTGTTCGTCTCTTCTTGGCCGTCATGGTGATGGTTGTCAGTTTCTCTTGGGGCAACGATAAGGTCATGCTCGCCGAGTTGAGGAAAACCCCCAGAAAGATCAGTTGTTGTGTGGGTGTTGCTGAACATTTCTCGGGTTTGATGGTGAAGCCGAGCCTCTGAAGCAGTGTCATTACTTTGTGAAAGATCTTGAGGAGCGCTTCCTTGTCCTTATGCATGAGGAACATGTCGTCCAGATAGAACACCACCCAAATCCCTAGTGTCGGAATTAAGGCGGCTACTGGTTTGAGGATCTTCGTAAATGCTCGTGGCGGGTTGAAAGTCCGAGTAGCAGGCACTGGAACTCTTATAGATTCCCTTCGTAAAGAAACCGGACATAACGTCGGTGTTCTTGATGCACCGGGACCGCGCAATACGCGTCCTTTAAGTCTAATTTCATCATGTAGTCTGCTTGTTTTTAGAATATAGGTGGGTAGAGGGACCTTCACTGGTGTTTTTTTTAAAATTAAGATTGTGGTTGCAGTTTTAGTTGTCGGCAAAATGGTATGTAGGTCATACTAGGCTATACTAGGCTCAGTAAACGTGTAGTAGTTGAAAAATGTGTGTAATCTGCTGTATGATATAGAAAGGTATAAGGAGCAAAAGATCTGTTAGTCAATGTAATCATTGGGTTAACCCTCGACGCGTTTCGAGCTTACAGTCTTCATAAGGAGGGGTTTTGTTCGAGGGTGGGAGTTGATGTTGAGAGGTTAAGTCAAATAGAAATATAGAAATTGTGCAATGTTATTTTGCTTGAGTGGTAAAAAGATAAATTATATACACATATATAAGCATGCATACATAGTATCCTTATGGTAAGGTAGTTAGAGTAAAAAACAAATTAGGTCTTAGTAAATGTTTTGTTCGGTGTTAGTCCGTATCTCTTTGATGCCATCTTTATAGTTTTTCTCCTTTTTGCCTTGAGTTTGGCTAATCAAGTATGTTTACCAAGTTATTTATATAATTATATTTACAGATGCATCTCCCGTGCTTATTATACTTAATAAAAAATGAAAATAGTAGATAAAGTGAATAATTGGTAATTGTGTATTAGTACAGAGAAGGAAGTCGAATCTACGAACCCGTTGAGAGGTTTGAGATTGATTACTAACTACTTATTAACCGAGCGCGAGTTCTGTTCGGAGAAATATCAGACCGACTGGACTGAGGTTTGATATTTCTCCGTACAGACCGACCAAGTAAGGTTAATAAGTAGTTTATTATATGGCATTTTTGTTTATTTACTTGTATATTCATAGCATGCAAAAGGCCGTTAGACAGCCGGTGCAGTTGAATGGTTTCCCACTAGTTTGGAAAACAAACATTCATTATTTCCAGGCGAAAACATAAGAAAAAAATGCCAGAAGACAAAGAAGTTTGAGTAGCCACTATACATCTTTCTATGAATACCAATTTTAGCGAAAACTTCCGAATCTGAATGAAACTATACGCTCAATATTTTTGGTTAAACGTTCCTATTTCCTACGGGCCTACATCAGCGTCGCCGCAAGTGCAACGGTAGACAATAATCAACAACTGGAAAGACTCGCTGCACTCTGGTAGTTATTAGGATCTAAACTTTTTTAAAAAAATGTACTAGAATACAAAAAATAGGTGAATGAGCTCCCTAGCAGGTTCTTTGGCATGTTTGTGCAGTAAGAACAACGTACAGTGGCTATAGAAAGTAGTCTACGAAACTAAGCCTGTTGTCTCGCCTTCGGCTTCTTTTGAGTGAGTCGGCCCCAGACAGATTTCAGAACAGAAAGCACAACACTAAATCAAGTTAAAACTTAACTCTAGCAGTCTTTATTTATTTCCGTGTTTCCAGAGCAATCACAAAGGAAACTGACAAGTTCGCCGAAAGATATGGCAATGTTTGATTCTTTCGTATATCATTTCAGTAGCAAGTGTTTTGCAAACAGAACGGGGTAGACTATCGCATATCTTTTCGATCAAATTTAAAATCAAACATATTAAATGTACTGAACTCATATGTATAATGCAAATGTGCACAAATACCCTCCGCTTTCATGAACGGTTTCATCCGCCAAATATGGCAGTCTCAAAAACAATCACACTTGCTAATACAGCCAAAACACCTCATGATCCATGAATAAAACTTTAGTTTTTAATACGGTTGTACTTATTTTTATCGTTTTCCGCCATCAAGTAGCGCCTGTGGCCCTTTAGCGGTCCAAGATGCTTATTGCGTAATTCGGACCGGTCCAATACGCTTTTTATTGGACCGGTTGCTAGCCAATCAGCATGCGTAATTTGTCTTTGCCATATAATAATAGTCGGTACTGACCACTTCCTTCTCCTTTTTCGACCAGAAAAAGTGTTGATACAAGCTGGTCGTCCACTGGATCCACCTTTGCCACTGCTCCTTTTGTGATTAAGACCTCGATGGCACCAGTCATTAGCTGATGTTCCTCGGGAGAACGAGTTCTTGTCTCGCGCGGTCTCCACTTGTATGGCTTTCTCTGAAACGGCATCTGGTAGCCTTTAACTGATTTGAGGACCCACGGGTCTCGAGTTATCTGAGTCCAGTTCTGAAGGTAATGGGATAGTGCAGTTGTGGCCAGTCATAGTCAGCTTCGTTTGGGAGGACCCGGTCGGGAGGTCCGGCGTTTTGGGTCGGACGGGTTGTTGCTCGTGCCTCTTAAATTGTAGTTCCACTTGGGCAGTTGGGCTTTCTTCCTGCTTGTTGGTTGGGCTTCCACGAAAGGGCTTTTGAAAGGTTGGTTTCTTAAACGGTACACGTGGTCGGTCTCGATCAACAGGTTTACTGATCGGGGTCTTATTGGTGGTACAATGGCTATGTTCACTCTTGATCCGCTCATGTAACTTATCTGGAAATAAGTGCTGGTCGGTAGAAATCACTTCAAGCGTACCCTCTTGCCAATAGGTGTGAGAGACTCATTAAAACGACGCTGACGCCAGGAATTTAAACGAGCATTGGCGTTCACTATAGGAGTACCAATTGCATCCACCAGCATCCCTTTGATGAGATCTGGGTCTGGGGCATCCTCTGCGTCCACATCAGTTCCCATTCCATCTAGGGCCCTAAGGGCTGCTAGAATAGGTCGAGCGGTAGTGAGACACGCTGTCTGCTTCTCAGCCAGACCATCATCAAACGCAACAATTTCTTTAGTTTTTGTATAACCATGTTTCCTTCTGATGTCCTCCTTCATACCAGTCTCCATTGTAAGAGCAGTAGGGTTGCAATTCAGTACCCTGAATCTCGGGGTAATTCTCCAACACAGCCTTCCAGGTCTCTCGTGATAGAGGCTTGGCAAAGGCCTTAGATGTGAGCGCAAATAGATCATCTGAGATTTTAACCTTCTCTTCAGGTGCAGAGAAATGATCGAATCTGGATGACTGCAATGATGTGGGGGCGCTCTCCAGGGACTGAGTATTTTTCCCCGGGTCATTCCCTGTTGCCGGCGGAGGTTGTACTTGTTGTGGTAACCCGGTAACATGTGACTGCGCCAAAATGGCAGGCAGAGATTTTGCAATGGCTTCAGCCACGATTTTCGCTATATCACCATGCGAGACTGGTTCACC
>JAOTOK010034268.1:0-10432 GCA_025770025.1 Virgularia gustaviana
CTCTCTATTAAGCCCCCCTCCAAATGGTCTGAAAAGAATAAGCCCCCCCCCCGCCCCCCGGGGCGGCATAGAGTGAATACGGTAGTTGTGCATGGTAATAAGTCGCAGCAAACAGACATTAATTCAAAATATTTTAAAGGAAGTCTCAGTCAGGGACTCGGGGTAGCCCGACAATGAAACACATATTATTTCTCCTACAAATGATTGATGAATTTACCGGAAGCTAAATTAAGTTAATGTTCATATGTTCAAAATAACAGTTACGTTTTAAATCAGATTTTTCATAATTATCTGGCAAATGAGTCATTCTATTTTCCATCAAGAGTTTCCTACAAATCCGTACGTCATATGTTAGGGCTGAGGACACTCAAGAAGTCTTTGGTGTTGATGCTTCCGGCGAATAGAAAACAATCCGAACCATATTCTTTATGAAGTTCCTCCATGCAAAACATATTCATAAAGGAAACTTTCGACGAAAACAAAATTGGGGGTCATCGAAATCGTTTACCTGATCAGCACGAAAAATCCGATTTGCCGGCCATATTCAAACAGTAGCTATATAAACATAACTAATCAATTTAATTTAGATGTCGTAAGTTAATAAAAAAGTTGTAATATTACTACGTACAGAGTCTACAAAAGGTAAAATAAAAAAATCCCCCTTTGTAACTGCAGCCCTCGCTATATACCGCATGGTTAACTTCAACAACATAATATTAGGTTAGGTTACTAAAATTAAGGGAGCTGACAAGGTTAAATAAATATATATAAAATTTATTTTTTATTAAAATTTAACCCAAAAAATCTAGCTATAGTACATAACTGTGTGCATTGTAAGTGCTAAAGTGCAAGTTCAAAGTAATTGTTTTTTAACATCTGCGACATGATTTCGGGCAGTTGTTCTTCATGTATGTAGCGAACCTGCCCGTACAGTATCCCCCATTTTTCCAGTAATCACAATTCTTGTTCTTATCTTGACAGTTTGGCCTTGGGACTACAGAAATAAGGAAATAAGGGCTTTAGCAAGTTGTCTTACAAAACATCATAGTCAATATAGAGTACATGGTCTCGAACGCTTTGATAGAAATTCAGTAGAAGTCAATTTATCTAATATAATTATCGGTTATGCAACCATGCAAGCTTGTCCATCAAGTTTTTAGCTGCAGTCAACCAATGACGACCTATTTTTCAATCTCACGAGTGCCGTGACTATGCTCTATCACTCTTATATTGGCTATTTTCGCATACCGAAATATGTAGAATGGGGCGTGATGACTAAGGTGCACAAACTTGCATATTAAAGAGAATAATAAGATAGATAATGATTGTATATTATATCATGTTGAGTTCTATTGAAGTTGTTTTAAAGCTTTCAGATCATCTATTTTACAGTACGAATACTGCTTCTCTATCTATGTAAGCACTTATTACCTATCAACTTCGAAAATCCCAGGTGCAAAAGTGATCTTTTTGAGAATTAAGCTAAAGTGAACTGAATGGCAAAGGAAACAGGCTTCGGTTTTAGCTTTCCGAGTTACTTTATACAGCTTGGCTGACTCGAGGGATCTTTCATACATCAAAGTGATCGAATGATCCCGCAACAGACCGATTGAAATTGAATGCCGGCAAACGCCAAGCGGACCAGCCCTGCATGCCCCATAAAATTAGCACGATTGAGACTGGTTAAGAATTAAGGACAGTATATTATATCATATTCCATAGTGCTTTTTGGGAGACACTCGGTACTTTATCCCAGTACCAAGTAATTGCCGAGTTTGTCATGTCAGTTTTCTCGGCTATTTTTCACACATCATAGATGCTAATTGTTCATGCTCAAAACCCGTGTGTTTACAGTAATTGTATATCGTAATGAATGCTCCAGAAAAACAATGCATACCTGGCTTGCAAGTCTGACAACAGTTACTGGCCATGTAGCTTTTGAACAATGAGTTTTGACAAAGTCCTAATCCTTTGGATTCTCTGCACCAAGTGCGATGTCTTGCGTTATCGGTGCAAACTGTGTAAATTTCAAAATAGATTTTTAAGATAACAGATCGATCTTAGAATGCAATTTCGTAGAGAAGAATTAATGCCATGCCCAAACAGAAATTATACATAGGATTCTGTAGGATTATGTAAACTAGTAGATCCTTCTACCACCTTAGTAGACATTACAGGATCCTACTGATACCCTACATGATCCTGTATAAAATCCTATGCAGGACTCATGACCAAGGTACCCCATGGAATATTGCATGACACATGTATTGTATTTATACCTGTTGGTTTCGTGGTTGTTATAACTGTATTGCATCTGTAAAGCTTTTGAAGTTGTTGTATGTCTTTGTTACTCAAGCCTCTTCTTTGACCAAAGTAAGTGCTACCATCTAGCTTCCTAATTGTTGGTTGTCCATTCCTACTGAATGCCCTAGGACCGTAGTGCATAATACTGCCATAATCATAGCTTACACCAAGGCTATCGACACTGGAAGTGGATTGTTTTTGGAAGTTATAAGCCATACCTAGATAATTTAACAAAACAAAACAAAACAAAACAAAACATTGTCAAGAGTTTTTATGGAATAAAAGCTTTGTCTGGGTAGAACTATATATACCGAAATTCTGAACTTTCTTTTTTAAAAGAAAAACGACGGACAATTATTTTCTCACCTGAAATGATATTTTGTGTATATATCCTAACGTAACCATCCCTGTCAGGACGTGACTGTTCATGCCAAAGTCCCAGTGCGTGACCTGCGTAGAAAATTGAACAATGTTATACGAAACTCAATTGTTTTTGTACATGTATGTATGGGGCATATTCTTGCATAATATGTAACCTATATTAACGTATGTATCTATATATTTATATAAATGCATTTATTATTTACAAGTTACAATAAATACCAGTTATAAAGTACAGAAACAAATGGGAACGGCCATAAGTCAGAATATTCGATTAAAAAGGTATTGAGAAAGGAGAGACTTAGGACTGGTTGTTTCGGGTTTGATTTTCAGAACACAAGGACCTTTGTTTTGTTACAGCTTTTGGGCTAAGATTGAGGGTGTCCACCCGTACGTACGTCACTGATACATATAAACGAAATCTTACCAATCTCGTGTACAACTACACCATAGTGTTCGCAACCGCGTCCAATAGAAACTCTTTGTGCTCCTCCCTTAAATCCAACTTGGGAATAACATCTAAAGGTAATTTGAGAACAGAATTATTGAACAACTGTGGTAAATGGAGATGTAGTCCAATTAAGCCCAATTACCATGCACCAGATAACAAGAAGCTTTTTTCAAATAAGGAATTAAAGAAAATGAGTAATAATAATAATATTCGTTGGTATCAACTGGAAATAGGAACAGTAACAACATGTGATAATATTCTCATAGCGACCAACGTCTATTATTGTTTTGTACTTACCCTCCACCAGGGAAGAAATACATGTAATTTCTTGGTCGTCGCTGATTCGTAACATCTGTCCACCTTCCCAAGCAAGGTAAGACTTGTTCATATCTCCTTACAGCACGCGTTATCGAGTTTCTTGCAGCGGCTGCAATAGAAAAGATGAAACCTTTAATCAAGTTTGGAATAAAGTTTAAATACAGAGTTGCACTCAGAAAATTTGCAAAATGTTTAAAATAATTTTCAGCCAAGCTGTTGAATCCCAGTAATATTTTACAGGTACGTTACAGTCGCTTCTACGGAGTTTTCATAAACAATAAATAATTCAAATACCGGTCTTTGTACGATCTTAATACATTGTTTATTTGGTGGGAAACATACAATAATACTCAAGTGTGGTCCCCACTTGTTTACGTTTTTGGGACATGCGCAGAAGGGACTGTAACCTACCTTTAACGATTAGTCATCCATTTTTTTAGACTAAAGGGATACAATTAAACCCAAAATCCGGAATCCATAGGTCTACATATAGTTACTTTCGTTACTTTCATAGCGTTAATTAACTCTATGTTGCAACATTTACTTTACGCGATTGATGGTCTTCCACTAGATAAGCATAATATTTGTGTGTTTTTCATTTTAAAGCATAACTTAGGAGCCCTAGTTGTGCTTACCGTATCATAAGAAAGCAGGTATATTTGTTATTACCCAAAGAAAATAATAGTGTAGATTGTTTTTGTACAAAAAATTGCGATTTTTGACATACCATTCAAGTTAGAGGCAAACGCGTAAGCGATGTTACGCCTCCATAAGTTACTTCCTCTGTTCTTTATCACAGCTCTCTTCCCTCGAGAAACAGTTTGTTGGTTACTAAGTATTCTTTGAGCTACATTATCGGGTATCACAATGTCTCCCTGATAGAGGAAAACTCCATCCGTTCTCCCTAAATCGAGCAAATAAAAAAAACCATAAGGAAAAGACAACAAACTATAGTATGGGGGATTAAATACACCGGTATAATTGCCGACTCGCTCGGTCTGGCCCCTGCCTTATTTCGGAAAATTCTTCACATCGATTTAACCTAAACTACTTATCGATTAATCTGATTGAACTATCTAAAGTCATAAACTCTCCATATATACAATGACGTACCTGTTGACCTTGCATTTGCATTAATGCGGATAATTCGGTCGAAAAAATCTTCGTTGCCAATCCTTGGTTGGGGAGGAAGCGCATTCAAGACTTTTTTCCAATTGCTGTTCTCAACCCTAGTGAGGTCGACTCTTTTACCTTGGCCTGTTGAGAAAACAACTGAAAATTATGTGGTGCTCATGGATTACGAGGTACTGTATTCGTACAGTTTCTGTTTTGAGGTGTTTAATTTTGCATTCAGTTTCAGTATTTCGAAAGTAAATTGTTTTCGTAACCGGAATTAGGAAAGGTATATTAATAAAGTTACGATAAACGCATTATAGTTATGATTGTCTTGGTATATGTTGTCACCATGCACTGCACCTATGGCGCTTCAAAATGGCAACCAAATCAGCATTTTTTCTGTCTATCTCGCAAACAACTTCGGTGACCCCCAAATTTTCATTCATCAAAAAATCACTAACTAGGAGAACAGTGTTGAATTTTTCCTGAATAGAAAAAACCTAACGAAAGATTTTTTCTGAACGTTCTTCATACAGAGGTACGTTTGATGAAAGACAACTTGGGTGTCACAGAACTCGTTCGGGAGATAAATACGAAAATTATCGATTCGGTGCCATTTTGAAACGTCATTGTTGCCGTTTGTTGCCATATTAGTTCATATACCTCTATATGCTTCAAGCTGAATATAAAAATTATGGCTATGCGGCAACAAGTACGTGGATACAGCTAAGCATGCATGTAGTTCACTCTGAATGGTGAGATGCTTTAGCCTGATAAACATGTTCGGAATGCATAGCTAGCTTGTTGTGCAGTGACGTTCGTTAACAAGACAGGGCGAGAACACATTAGAATTAAAGCACCAAGCTACCATTGTCATCTCTAAAACATCCCTCTGAAGTTGCTGGTAAGGGTTATATACCTTGAACGAGGTCAACTCCGAGGGCTAATAACTAGCATATTGACCGAGGTTCAAGGTATATAACCGTCTTATATCATTATTGAAGAGGTTCACTACAAGATTATAGCAATCAAATACTTTTACTCGGGATTTCTCAAGATTTTTGGACAAATTTAACTTCATTATTTATTCAAGGTCAATAACTTAGATATATCCCGCGGTACATCAAAGTGAATCGACTCAACAATGATATAAGTAGAAATATAACCTCTTTCTATATGTAATTGTTCCGTGGCCTGCCTCCCCGATTACCAACGACCGCGGGCCGTGAAGTGGCGCTGCATGTCATGCAATTAGATGTTCGTTTAATAGCTGGATATCTTAACCCTCTAGTGCCCATGGAGTTTCCCCATTGACGAGTAAAATCGTCTGGCGTTAGACAGGATAACATATATAAAGCTGCTCAACAGCAACATTGACGGCCATTATAGGGTTTAATAAGAGATCAAATTGCGCGAAGGCCAACTGCATGCAGCCAAGCCAAGGGTGAACGACTTTTTGAGACAGTCTACATGAATAGATTAACTGTTGCATTTCTACAGGTATAAAGCAGCCCTTGGATGGATTTATGAAGCCTTGAAATCGCATCTAAATACAAATTTATTGTATAGTCGTGTATTTCGATACCACTCCGTCAGAAATCATACTGTAGATTTTTGGACACACTTGTGTTATATGCGCATTTCCCGAGTGAAATTACAATTCATTTGGTAAAATTATAATAATTCCTTGTCTGGCGTATATACAGCTATATAAGGTAAGGTAACAAGGGACGCAACTTATTTTTTGGTCAGTATTGCTTGAAACGCAGCTGACTCGATAAAATGCGACGCGTAACAACTGGCACAAAAGTATGCTATGGCTTTTTGCATAGTCAACGAAGTAAGTGTGATGGAACATCATTCGATCACACAAACTGTGCTTCGCAAAATAAATTCTAACAGAAACACAATGTCAGTGTAGACTTGTGGCTGAGTGAGATGACTAATAGAGTAGAATTTTCATACCTGAACAGCAAACAGCCAATAGGATTGCAACGAGAGCTCTGAGTATAATCATTGTGTTGGCGATAGTAGTGCGAGGAGCTGAAGACCTTGTATTTCTCTGTTGAGTTTAACTTGCGACTGCAACCAAACTTGCGAGCTGAATGCCTTGTCCAGAAAACTCAGACCCTTTTATCCTACCCTAACGCAGCGGAAATCTGGGTGTGAGCTGAGCTTGCGAGTCATTTTGCGTCATATCACCAGGGCTGTTAAAAGTAGGAAGTGCGTGGGTTTCAATTTCAACGCTTCTTGGTTCGTGCGCTACCGAACCGGAAAGAAAAAACATCCCATTGTTAAAAAATGAACTGTCATTTTCGTAGTTTTCATATCAAAAGCCGGGCTGCTACTTTAACGGATTCACCTAGGACAGTACTCGCGTTGTTTGATAAGGTCAACTCGGGTGCAATATAGCGGGACATGATGAGACCTAATGAGTTAGCTTTAGTGAAGCAGACTCATTCAGAATAACATTGGACCCGACAAAATCGGATCGTGTAATCGTGTTAACGAGCTTTTATACAAAGAAGGGCCTTGCACTCTGGACTGGAGATAAGACAAAAGTATCAATGCGAGGGACTAAAGCCAAATGTAAAATAGTGGTGAAGCATCGATTGGCTCACTGTTTGCATACTACCTCTTATTCAGTACAACGTCTAAATGGTTGTAACTGACTTTTCGAGTACAAACCCATTTAGATATATCTACTGCAACTCTAGTTTAAAAAAAATCCTAGCATTTCATCCATTGTACTCGATTTTGGAGTAAACAGAAAAAACCTTTCTTCCCATTCTTTCGTCATTGATCATCAATTTAGTTCAACGCCATTGTGTATTCGCACCTATGTGTCTGTCTTACAGCTGTTCCGAGTGAGGAAATAATACAATTTTATCGGATATTAGATTATGTTGTTATGACCAAACAAACACGTAACGTAAACAACCGCTCTGTTTACATTTTGAACTTTTAAGCTGTGGAATATTGTATATTAACTGAATATCTATCACTGTTTTGTTTTTGAATGCCCTTTAAATGATACTATATAGCAGGATTCATTTTAAAAATACTCCAAAATTTCAAAATATATACAATGTCTTGCATGTGTCCCACATTTGTTATGAGCAGAATCGATGCGCATAGGCGAGTAACCTATCTTTAAGTTTTCTTTGTATCATATCGCAACTGCATTTGCGTAGACTCTGCACTGAGGGGTATACGATGCAACCTAGTTTACAAACTTGGCCTTATGACTGTGCTATTTGCATGAACTTACTGGAACTATGTGCTTAGATGATCTTCAATCTGTTAGTGGAACATTAAATCAAGCCGAATAACCAGTCATTGAGCAAGTCGCCATATGAATTAAGGAATTTCACTTTTAACAGTTCACCACCTTTTCGCTTTTAGGTTATGGTTGGTCGAACATACCTACAAGGTTGAACGGATAATAATATATTATGAATACCTCGAAATGCAAATCAGCTTAGCGCATTAGTTCACCATGCGCCGGGCTTGATATCTGGCACAAAAGGTCCTACAATTTGACAAAACGTCCAGGCATACAGGCGTCTGTTCTCTACTATAGTATCAACGGGAACGAACCGTAATTCGTTTATATATTAAAACGTTTGCATGCCTCACGGATTCCTGGCTAAGCGACATGCAGTACAGACCTATTAGGATTACATATTAAATAGTCGCTTTAATTATAACCATTGAATTATAAAATGTAAACTTTTGAGCTTGTACAGGTCAACCTTAAACGGTTTTCCTCGTTAAGGGTAAAACAGGAGTTCTCATAGAATAAAGGTTCATTATAATCAGCTTGATATATCGATCAAGGTTGAAGAGTTGAATTCTGATCAGTGTTATCGTTAACGTTATGACATTGTGATAAAACTCAGCAGGAGTGCTAAAATGTTGTCCGGAAACGGTGAGCACAATTGAAACAACTGAGAGGCCGTGGGCAGGTATGAGTATCAACCATCGCATATCATCACATCGTACAACTAATATGACAAAATGACACTGTAAAATCTCTTCCTAACTTCCAAGCCCCGAACTTCCACAATACAGTGTGCATGACGTTACGCTGTTTAGCTAATTTATGTTTTGAAAAAACAGCTTACTTATGATTATCATTATCATCTTATTTCGATATGTTGTATCGTCCGGCAGGGGCGGAAAGGTGCAGTATATAGTTATATGCCCTAGCTGTTGTTTTCATTATGTATAATGCACAGGATAGCACAGACTGAAGTGGAAAATGCCCTTAAAAGCATACAATACCTACTCGAAATAAGACGTGGTTGCAAGTGGTCTACATGGTGTCTCAAAAAAGCGCAAGAACATTAATATAGCTCAAAAGCGTAATAGATAAGCACCACTTGGAATTATGGCTCCTATAATCCTTCATTTAAATCCACGATCGAGAACACGATTAGAAGCATTTTCAATTTCAAGAGGTGCTTATTATTGTGCTTCAGAACAATATTAACATTCCTGCATATTTAAATGGTTGCGTTATTCCTTACAATTTTGCCATCGTAATGAACATTTAAAGTTTTCAACAATTTATGACAATATTGCCAATATGCGGACAGAGTGTACTGCATGGTGATACAATAAGTATGACTTCTCAGTCACATTAGTCAACAATACACCATTACATTCGATAAAATACGACGTAAGAAACGAAATAATAAAATGTTTGCAAAAAATATAATAATAATGTGAATCTGATACATAATACCAAGATTATATGAAGCGGAAACAATTAGAATTAAGGAAGATGATATTTTTTTGACAACTCAAAGTTCTGATAAATAATGCAAGATCGATAAGGCGATGAATTTGTGTGCTCTCTCAGCTTCTTAATGTAAAGAGAAGTGGCCTCACTTGCCTCTTTCAGGTATTGAGCAGCATATACTGTAGCGCGGAAACAGGATTGCGAATGAACGATTAACGGATATACTTTTTAATTGGTATCAAATTGCTAGCAATTGTTCGGAATTTAGCTGGGAAAATTACATCCCGCAGAAGCTGAAATTTGTAAGCTACATTAGATCTTAAGAGAAAGGGATGTATCGAGTCCTTAAAGTTGAAGACGTTTATTTAAAATGAAAATACTAATGTGTGCATCAGGCTTGGATTGGCGTACGATTTTACCGTAAGATTTTTAAAATTTAGAATTTAGAGTCTGAAATGGATTGCTCAATTTAGGCGAATATTTTATTGTATTCTGCAGATTATAAAAAATTGAAAGATTAATAAACGCGTAATAAACAGATTTGAGAAGATACAACTGTTTTATAGACATTTCCCGAATTTGCTCGGAATGCACACGAATCGAGGCTGGCAATAAAGCTCACTATAATACATTAGATATCATTGCCCGCCTCGGGAAGTGTCCATACTTCTTTGAACGTTTTCTTTATTTTTTCTAAGTTTCACAAATCACAGGAATTGAATGATTTCTTTCATTGCCATGCATTTGATGTTATTGTATTCTATTCTAGGCGTGTGTTTCGTCAGGGACCCATTTTGGTGTCCCACCAGGACCCTTTTTGGCTTGTACCATGGCACAATTGCGGCGATTTCCGAGCTTGAGTTGCATAATTTTCGTTGTGTAACTTATGAATAAAACTTGAAATAAACGAAAACAGTTTTTTATCGCATACTTTTGCCATTATCAGGGTGATATCGCCAGTGACATAAATGTGATATGTCCGACCGTGATATCGCTTTATGTCCCGCTGCGGGTAAGTTATAGACTAGAAGAACTATCCAGGGTTGCCAGCTGCTCTCGACACAAAAGAGCCAAATGATATGTAAAAAGTAGCCAAATACGGTCAAAAGAAGCCA
>JAOTOK010034290.1:0-10431 GCA_025770025.1 Virgularia gustaviana
TATTGTTTTTACGGTCAGTGAACATAGAAAAATTTGCATAGCAGGACCAAATTGTCAGGCTGGCTACGCCACTGTATGTCGCATATTTAGCGTATGAGGTTTATGTGCTAGTATTCATTTTCTTGTATAATGTTTTCATTATCAAAGTCTTGGACCATAGCCGTTATTAAAACATGCAAATAATTTCATAGAATTGACTAATTGATAACACGCTCAAGCCAAAAAACTGCTGAGTCTTATATGGCCTGTGATTTAGTCTTTCTATTTAACTCATTCAGACGTTCCCTTCCAAAGAATGAAAAACCCTTTTAGGTATAGCCGACATCGCGTTTAGGCAACATTTATATTGCATTAAAAGAATAGACGACTATATTGAAAATGATCGGCGAGTAGAATACCACTTAACTTACGTCATAGACCATACTCGTTTCCTCCTTCGACAAAACAAGTATGTTCTATGACGTAGGCTAAAAACCATCCTTGTAAATACCAGTCAAAGTTAGCTCAATGTTAAGCTTGAGAATGATACAAAAAAAGCTGGATAGGCTTAGAAAATTTCTTCGCATATAAATACACTACATGCATGGATACCAACCGCAATTGACAGCTGCAGCATCACTGTCAGTAGCCAGACACTAGTTATACATTATTATTATCAGTTATATGCTTATAGAAAACGATTATATCAAGACGCATGAACATGCCAAAGTTTTGACACGCATTGGAACAAATACCCTCTTGAAAACATATGGTTCGCCATTCAATCGGAGCGTTATATATCAGTAGACAAAATCGATGCAAATATTAATTTTATTATCACATGCACGGTATTCGCCGGTTGACAGATGATGGATGTGTCCATGAATGGGCGGGGCATGCTGTTCATTTCTTCTTTAATTGTTACAGTCATGCAAGGCAGTGTAACAATCATGATCCATACTCATGGCAATAACGGGGAATTGTGGCAATTTTACCCTATAGCGAAATTGAATTGTATTGAAATATAGAGATCCTAAAATTTTTTAATGATTTTTTTCCTAATCTTTGACAGAAAGCAGCAGTTTTTGGTATTTTACTCTGGCTAACTCCAGACGATTTTACTCATCAACGGGGAACGCCTCGCCGACAATGGGTTAATTACATGTAGTGCTGGTGTTTAAAACATGAATATTGCCCGTTGTTCAAAATCCGTGATGGCCCTTTGTGGAATATAAGGCGGAATATGGCTATGTCGGGATATTTATAGGATTAGGAATAGGGTTAATTATATAGGCCGTAAATATTAGAATAAGTGCAGTTATAAGATTAATTAGGTATATAAGCATTAGCCTTTTAATTCATGATATTTCACTATTATTTTCATTGATTGTTGCATATCTTTCGACACAGAAAGGGACTGTAATTCACACGATCCCGCTTAGCCGATACATGAGTCGTGTTAGCCTTTTGCCGATGTAAAAAACCGAAAGTAAGAACCTATAAATTATGAACCTGTTAGCCTAAATACATCTTAGGATTTCTATATTCCATCTATATGCCTCTAAATTAGACATCTTAACTTTGTAATATAATAGACAATTTTATTTTTTTATATAACTTGTTTGTGAATTCGCATGTTAATTTAGCTTTACCAAGCTACCTGAATGTGAATTTTGTAATAATAATAATAAATAATAATAATAATAAAAACCTATTTACAGACAATTGTAGACTAGGTTACAGGAAACTGAAGATGCATACATAAATAGAGTGGTGAAGATAATAAACATACAGAGAAAAAATTACAATTGAAAAATAGTATTAAAGTGTTGGACTTGTTTGTTAAGAACTGGTTCGTGTTTGCGTATATATAGGGCTTCTTTTAGTTTGAGTGAGAATGCAGTGTTAGCGGTGTCAAGGATGGTAAACCATGAGCGAGTGTATTTAGAGTTCCAGTCAGGATTTTGTAGGTGTTTGTTGATGTGTGAGTGTTTGTCAGAAGAGGTGTGTTCTTTAATTCTTGTGGCGAGATGGCGAGTGGTTTCACCGACGTAGCAGGGATGTAGCTTACAGGTAACCCTTACTCTAAGCCTATCCTAACCCTAAATCAAATTATATTCCTAAATGTTTCATCGTAAAGGCGTAAAGAACTTTAAGTCCGAACCCGACGTCCACCCCTAACCCTACAGGTAACCCTTAACCTAAGCCTAACCTTAACCCCGTCCTGCATGACTTTCTGAGGACTTCCCCTTGACGAGTAAAATCGTCTGAGTTAATACTTATCACTAGACAAACTGCGCCACCTGATAAGCCTCGATTTAAAGTCATTATAATGTTTATATGCAATACTACCTCATTTCACATTAGAAGAAGTTAGAGTGCTACCAACCACCAAGGGTGCTACCGACCATCAAAGATGCTACCGAGCATGAAGGATGGTACCGACCACCAAGAGTGCTACCGACCATGAAGGATATTCTACCGACCATGAAGGATGGTACCGACCATGAAGGATGCTACAGACCATCAAGGATGCCTACCGACCATCAAGGATGCTACCGACCATCAAGGATGCTACCCACCATCAAGGATGCTGCTGACCATCAAGGATGCCTACCGACCATGAAGAATGCCTACCGACCATGAAGGATGCTACCGACCATGAAGGATGCTACCGACCATCAAGGATGCTACCGACCATCAAGGATGCTGCTGACCATCAAGGATGCTACCGACCATCAAGGATACTGCTGACCATCAAGGATGCCTACCGACCATGAAGGATGCTACCGACCATGAAGGATGCTACCGACCGCCAAGGATGCTACCGACCATCAAGGATGCTACCGACCATCAAGGATGCCTACCGACCATCAAGGATGCTACTGACCATCAAGGATGCTACCGACCATCAAGGATGCCTACCGACCATCAAGGATGGTACCGACCATGAAGGATGCTACCGACCATCAAGAATGCTACCGACCATCAAGAATGCTACCGACCATCAAGGATGGTACCGACCATCAAGGATGCCTACCGACCATCAAGGATGGTACCGACCATCAAGGATGGTACCGACCATCAAGGATGCCTACCGACCATCAAGGATGCTACCGACCATCAAGGATGCTACTGACCATCAAGGATGCTACCGACCATCAAGGATGCTACCGACCGTCAAGAATGCTACCGACCATCAAGGATGCTTCCGACCATCAACGATGCTACCGACCGTCAATGATGCTACTGACCATCATGGATGCTACCGAACATCAAGGAAATACATTTCACGCGCGCAATACGCGGGACAAATGAGCCAAACAGTTTCAAAATAGCGTCCGTTTGACATGCAGACATATTTTGAGCTGCATGCATCGAGACCATCAAAAGCATTTAGTGAGATTTTGTATTTCTTGGACGGAACTGCACGAAACATGCATGTTCATAATTAGGTAAACTTGAGTTGTAAGATTTTATTTTGGTTTAAATCTGGTAAACCGGAGGTTAAACAACGACCTTTATCCATGTAATATAATATTGCTGTAGAAATGCAAAATATTAGATAGCATGAGGAAGACTGTGAAAGTTATAGCATACGGTACGTTTATTAGTTTACATATAAACAAGAAGTTTGCATCAATACCAAAAATGTATTATAGAAAATGTGAATGTTATGTCCGACGTCAGGTACAGGGTCATTTCTCATTTATGAAGAACGACGTACAGTACGGTCCTATATAAGCTCACAATCGTATTCCGCTTTGATTCCGCTTCATAGACGCCGTTTAAACCTTGCTTGGATACAATTTGAGATTCCAAGAATAAAGGCGCTCCGTGTTATCAGTTGGTATAAAGGCACTTGTTTGACGTTCATATAATATTCTTGGCTCATATTTCTCGCTGTTTTGACGCACATTTTTTATCGACTGTTAAACAACCTGACCTGGCAACGTGCTTATTCCTAAATCTGTAATTTCAGTTTCTGGTTGATTACTGTCTGAATTATTCTTTACTATTTGAAAGCCACGCGAGGTAATGTTACTTTCGGGTATAGCAGGTAAAGTGCACGATTGTTCAATATCCGTCGTTACCATATCCAGCCCTTTCATTGTCATCAGTGACGCTGATCGGTTGCGGAAGGCAGCTGGCGTTTCTATGACAAACGAACACTCATCTGGGTTAACTGGACGCACTCTGTTGTTCTGAAGCCTCAGTGAACGTCGAATTAGACCGTTGATCTCTCTTCGCACTATTTTCACACGAAACGCATAAATTATCGGGCACCATAGGACGGTTGAGAACGCCAACATTACTGAAATAATTTGAATTTCATATGCGACAACGTCGTTTCTTCTCTCTATCGTTTCTACCAGAATACATACAGAATATGGGAACCAACAAAGAATATTTGTGCCTACATGAACGACAAACGTTTTCCAAGCTTTCGTTCGGGAGTGTTCAGCGCGTGTTGCGTTCGCGCGCTGTTGACTTTGTGCTTGAAGATACTCACTTGGCGATATGATGCTACCGAGACTCAATCTTCCGCCGCGCACTTGTTTGTGTACGGCACGTAGTATGTAGAAATAGGAACCAATGATCGCCAACAATGGTGCAAATATTGAAATGGTACAGAAAAACTTCGAGTAGCCACTACTACTGTATAGATGCCAAAGAACGGTACACGACATTTTCGAGCGTTGGTAGCCATATTTTCCCCATCCAAGGAGGGGAAGAAGCGCGGTGAACAGAGACAAAAGCCAAATCATAACGATCATGATACATGCCCTCGTCGAACTCATGTGAATGGGATGACGCAGTGGCTTCACAATAAAATAATAGCGATCATAACTTAAGGCAGCCAAAGTTAACAATAACGCGCACGATAATAATATGAGAAGGAAGCCACTCATTTGACACCAAGAGTGGCGGAAAATCCAGTTGCCTTGAATGCTTGTAGCGACAACGAAAGGTAAAACTAGAACCGTTGTAAAGATGTTGATAAATGTCATGTTCAAGACGAACTTGTTGCAAGTGACTGAGAGCAGATCGCGGCTTTTACAGAACGTGATAACCACAAGGAGATTGCATATTAACGACGATATGACGAGAATCAACATAACAGACGACTGAATGACTACCACAGTTTGAGAGAGACCTTCCCTTCCATCGCTGATATTTGTCGAATTCATCTTTTTCTCGTTGATCGCGGTTAACTTCAACACGGTTAAAGACACTTGTCACGCGAATGAGCGCGCACCGTTCGACTATACGACGCACTTATTCGTCTCGACATTCCGCGATTTATAATCGCACATGGGGCATGGAAAACCAAACAAAATTTGGCCAATACGGCACTTTGAACTTCAGCAAGATCATATTACTTACGAACAGTCTCCTCAAAGTACTTCACCTGGGTGGTCCAATTTGGCTGCAAGCATTGAACGGATTTGTTTTAAGATTTCCTGCCAGACAGCGTGGTCATCTTTTGATGTAAGGGTGCCCTGCATCAGCACGGTATCCCCGGCAAGTGTGACATGGCTACAACCCGCCTCAACAATACGTACGTCTTTCGTTCATGTCGGGTTATTTTGTGGGTATCGTCCTTCAAGGTTAACGAAGCCAAATTGGCATCGTTTACTTGCAATTAACACAACAATCATGAAAGAAATTATTTATATGAAGCATTTTCAAAATTGAATTTTAAGCCAGATGTTTCTGCCGACTTGTAGTGAAAATAGTGTAACACCGCTTTGCACGGAAACTTTCATAATACTTGTAGAATTATTTATTCAATAGTATATTTTGTTCGCCTAAATTGTACTGATTGATCAGTTATGAATTATTATAAATATAATGATAAATGTAGTTTAAAAGTTCTTCATGTTTTATACATCCAACAGAAAACTGCGTAGCTATAGCATATATCAACGGATTGGAATTTGGTAGGACTAAATATCAAGATTACTATCACACTTACAGATAGCTTTTCTTGGGTAGATAAAATTCATACGTTGGGCTGTATAGAGATATAGTATAGCTTTGTGATCTTAAAATTTATCAAGTCCAAACTAAATAGGTAAAGGTAAGAAAATTTTGAGAAAATCAATTTCGGTTAGAGAGAGCCTAATTAATACGAGTTGAGATTTAAGTCCGGGATAACATCTCATAGACAGTATTTGGTAAATTTGAATAATCAGGTTTTTCTTATAGTCAAATTATATCTTCACTTTTTTTTACAATTCAGTCATTCAGAGTCCGAGTTGTAGTAGTCCCAGTCTTGGGTGAGCTGAAAATGCTTCCTATGTAAACAGCTCATAGAACAGAAACCTGACGATGTAATGCAGAACATTTACAATACATAGGAGAAAGCTGAATGGTTGGGGACTAGCTAGACTATATGATTTTTTTCGAGTAGGAAAAGCTGAAGACTCTAGAATACATATTGTATTATTATACAAATTTTTACAAGGTAAATATTCCAAGAACAAAGCAAGGCCAGGGTGTAAGTGATCAATCAAGGATTATCTTTCTTGGAATACGTTCAGCGGTGTACAACCGTACGTGGCGGTAGCAATACTTGCATGCAGCCGGTTCAGTTGAAATTGTCTAAGCAGCTGCACGTTTCCTTTATGGAAAGCAACGTGCCGCCTTGTTAATTGTCTATTTATATTACAACACTCGAGGACACTCAGAGACTGCAAAGCTTCGCCAATATAGCAGATCTCACACGTACATTTTTATCCTTCATTAGACATTCAGAGTATAATTTATTATGCATTAATATATGGTTTTCGTCTCCCTACTGCGCGCGAATTCTTGGTCTATACTGCACGGGAATAACGCGGGAACGCCATTGCTATACAGGCTAATATATGGTAAACATTAGGCAGTATTTAGTATTTTACTCCAGTTAATGCCAGACGATTTTATCGTCAATGGGAGAAGCCAATAATATGGTTAACCAATAATTGATATTTTAGACAAATTTTATAAATATTCTACATAGCCTCGTTTGGATGCAGATGCTCGTTCCAATTACCTAGGCACACTGAAGAATCAATCAGGGGCGAAACGTGAGGTAGGTAGGGGTGACACCCCAAACGTTTAATAGTAGTACGAAATCGCAGGGCAACTGAGGATCTTAGAAGGGCAATAAATAACAATAAATAATAATATTCCCGCAGTAGCTGCCAGGCAGGCAGGGCATTTTTGAGACACCCCCGAATGAAAAGAGCTAGTTTCGCCCGTGGAAGCAATGTAGGCCAATTAAAATGCACACGCAGAGAAGGGTCGTTAATAAATTTGGTCCAATAAACGAGTGGTCATTATGTATATCATGTTATTGAATAACCCAAAGTTGCAAACACTATAAGCGCGATAATGAGATTGGACAAGCTGATGTGAACTCGCAGTTTCGTTTTACCGCCTCTGTCTTGGAGTTTCCTTCACTCTCACCAACTTGAGCAGGTTCAAATGTTGGCGAGAGTTTGTAAGAGTGGATGAAAGTACATAAACAGTGGATGTGTATACGGAACTAGAGCGAGTCTCCTCGACTCTTATATCCTCATTTAGTTTTTATTGCACCTGAAAGAACCAAGCTTGAAATGTTACAGTTTAAAACGTCGCGTACTTAAGAAATTATAAATCATTCTAAGGATTAAATTAATTTTGATCGATGTCCTTGGATTACGTAATTAATTTTGATCCAGTTCTTGTAGTTCTGAATTAATTTTGATCCCGTCCTTGGAATCCTCAATTAATTTTGACCCAGTCTTTGTAGTTCTGAATTCATTTTGACCCAGTCCTTGGAGTACTGAATTAGTTATGACCCAGTCCTTGTAGTGCTGAATTAATTTTGACCTAGTCCTTGGAGTACTGAATTAATTCAGATTCAGTTCTCGGGGTACTAAATTAATTTTTATTCAGTTCTTAGACTTGTTGATCCCGATTCAATTCTTGAAGTCCTGAATTAATTTTGATCCATGTATAGTAACAGAATTATTTCATATCCGGTCTTTGGATCGGACCACTGAACACTCAGTCTTTAGTATTTCTCTCTCTCAATATTTTGGAGTTTATAATCGGAGTCGAAAGTGTGCATTGGAATGAGTCGAAGTGTGCATTGGCCAGCTTGGATGCCTTTTTTCGCTCTTACGACGAAAGCGATACATATTTACAGCAATGATAGTGTCCATTAGGATCAAACACGCCTCGTTGTGAAAGGTGCAGACAGTCAATATGATGTTCTCCAAATTCGAAATCTTTAAAGATCTAAATAAGACAATTACATTTAACAGTTATAGTTGATAGCAAGCGGATTACATATTCATGATAACGCACTGAAGATCGAACGCTGCATAGTCTCAAGATATGGCCATGAGCTTGTAATTTGTTAGCGTTGTTTTAACCAGCGTAGCTAGCATATGAACGATGAACGGACAATATAAGTGTTGTATAACGCGACAAAAGTAATAATAAATCATGGAATTGAGTATTGACCCTTCTATAAAGAAAACTTAAGTGTTGGAAACAAGAATGGAATGTCTTACTTACTAATATGCTAAAATTGTTGATAGGCATGTGGCCTTTGATGACTCAAGATTGGTCAATCACACGCGAGAACGCAGATTGCTCCGTTAGCGGTCCGCGGTTTTTCCCAACCGGACCGTTCAACCGGACCGCTAACGGTCTTTTTTCATGAAAAATATCAACTATAGAAAAATAGACTACAAATATGTAACTTTTCTCTGAAAAAACGAGAAAATGGATGATGACAATGGCAGTTATCACAATGAAAGTGAATTTTATTATCGCAGGGAAGAAACTAGCGAGGAAAACTGAAGCTTGTTTACCAATTTTGAATTTCATTACGTCACGTGTACAACCGCGTGTACAGTCGGTCAAGCTTTGCGATAAATAATTTTCAGAATCTCACCGGTAGTACCTTTTAATTTAGTTTTTTTACAGCTACTGCTAAAAAATAAACACGTTATTTGCAAATAACATATATTTATTAACCACCACAAACCTCGAGCATTTTCCTGGCATCGAATGGTTTTGGGGGGGACGTTTGTTTTTGACCAGCCTTTGATGAGAATTTCGCATTTGATGACTCAGGTTTATCAGCATGTCTTTGTTTCGTAGTGATCACAGTAGCGTGCAGCTTGACTTTTCCGCGTTCCACCCTGGCCAAGCCTTTGGACGTAAAATATTTTAAAATCTCATCCGCGACCTTTTGAAGTCTGTATACAAAGCAAGAAGTAGACAAACTCTTGATACAAATTTCAGATGGATGACAATTTTGTTCTTGAATGTTGCGCAAAGAATAAGCGGTGCATAAACCTTACTCAAAATAGTTAGTGAGTTCTATTCAATATCATTATGAAGATTCCAGACCATCTACTCTATTGACTATGCTTAATCATGTAAGTAGAGTTCAGTGTCTCCCCCCTCCGCTTTGTACACGCGGTCTATGTACTCCTATAACACTGCTCAACCCAAAAAATTCGTATTACCATGATCAATCATTTTGGTTCGCTTTTTGGACGCCACGTGGGAGCCAAATTCGTGTATCGAAAATCAATAACGGTTTTTTTATTCTTTAATTTCCTTCTTATGTATACTTTTATAATTATCGAGGAACTATTCTGCATACTGCGATTTAACAGTATTCTGTATTTTGTATTGTCAATTAATGATTTGGTGTATCACAATTAAAATTCCAAATACCAATGCCCTATTTTTTAAATACACGCCACATATATCGATAACCCTATTTCCCTGGGACGTTTTGAATATGGTGTATTCCATAAAGCGTGTATAAGCTCCTCCAATATAAGCCCTCTCAAATATAAGCCCATGTTTCTTCTATCGTAGTCAATAAAAGGCACACCAAACGCAACATGTCGTCCGCGTATAAGGCCCCTGTGTATATAAGCCGCTACAAACAAGAAAATATACATATTATATGCCCACGGTTATACACGGAGGTGTACGTAAACGTATGGTTAATTCATAAAAAAGCAGAATAGCCTGTATTCTACAAAACATGTACTTGCAGGTCCCATCTCACCTCCCACTGCCATCAACCTCTTCCACCTTTGCGTACAGTATATTAACTTTACTTGGATCGTCGTTCATGTAATCCAAGCCTTTTAATTTTACTACTAAACGTTCGCCTCCAAGTAAATCTCTAAACAAAATGATATTAAGATTTTAAATAGAGGAGATAAGTGCGACATACTGATACAACAATAACAATAGTAAAAGGATAATTATTGAATGTATATCTACATGTACATATGAGCCTCTTGGGTGCAATTTAACGACATATATACATGAAAAACTATCCGGGAATCTATATATCAGGTTCTTAAAGTGCATATGACACAAAATGGTTTATTACAGAATCATAAAGTATATTACGTCAGGACTATTGTGGTGTGATTT